>PITA01001041.1:26997-218661 GCA_004023965.1 Spilogale gracilis | reverse complement strand
TTTTAAGATTTTATTTATTTATTTGACAGAGTGAGACACAGCCAGAGAGTTGGTTGAGCGACAGGCAAGGGGAGTGAGAGAGGGAGAAGCAGGCCCTCCTGAGGAGCAGGAAGCCCGATGTGGGGCTCGAACCCAGGACTCTGGGATCATGACCTGAGCCGAAGGCAGCCGCTCAACAACTGAGCCACCCAGGCGCCCCATCTTTTTTTTTTTTTTAAAGATTTTATTTATTTGACAGAGAGAAACACAGCCAGAGAGGGAACACAAGCAGGGTGAGTGAGAGAGGGAGAAGCAGGCTTCCCGCGGAGCAGGGAGCCCGATGTGGGGCTTGATCCCAGGTCTCTGGGATCATGACCTGAGCCGAAGGCAGTCGCCCAACCACTGAGCCACCCAGGCGCCACCAACAGCAATTTTTTTTTAAAGATTTTATTTATTCATTTGACAGAGAGAGACACAGCGAGAGAAGTAACACAAGCAGGGGGAGTGAGAGAGGGAGCAGTAGGCTCCCAGGCTGTTCCCGCTGAACAGGGAGCCCAGTGTGTGGCTCCATCCGTGGCTCCATCCAAGGCTCGATCCCGGACTTTGGGCTCATGACCTGAGCTGAAGGCAGACGCCTAAGGAATGAGCCATCCAGGCGCCTCTCAACAGTAATTTCGGCTCTCTGCTTCTACTTCCTCAGATCCTACACACTCATCAACTCACTCAAAATGAGACATAAAACTTCCCTCACAAAGGTCACCAAAGTCCTCTTTGCTAGCAAACCCCACAGGCTGTCTTCACCTTGTTTATCATCTCTAGCAGATGCCTCTGGTGTGCTCATCACATCCCTGGGTTCAGCCATGGTTGTAGTGCCTGGTTCTGTGTGAGCCCACACTCCCCTTGCGCAGCCAGCATCCCCAAGTCTGCACCTCGACTTACATCCTGCGTCAGGGTTGTATTAGTCAGGGTTCTCCAGAGAAATGGAGCCAATAGGGTTTGCACTTGTGTGAATATATATTTTAGAGATGTATTACACAGAAGCGGTTCACACAGTTATGGGGACTGCCAAGTCCAGAATCTTCAGCGTGAGCCTGCAGGCTTAAAACCCAGGAGAGCTGAGATCCCAGTTGCAGCTCAAAGGCCCACAGACTGGAGACCCAGGAGCGTGACAGTACAGATGGTGTCTGAAGGCAGTCTGCTAGATAATTCCTACAACTGGTTAGATGACCCCTACCCGTTCCATGAAGGCTGCTTCACGCAAAATTCACTAGTTGTTTTGGTTTTTTTAAAGATTTTTTTTAAATTTATTTATTTGACAGAGAGAAACACAGCAAGAGAGGGAACACAAGCAGGGGGAGTGAGAGAGGGAGAAGCAGGCTTCTGGCTGAGTAGAGAGCCGGATGTGGGGCTCGATCCTGGGTCTCCAGGATCATGACCTGAGCCGAAGGCAGTGGCTTAATCAACTGAGCTACCCAGGCGCCCCAAAATGTTGTGTGTGTGTGTGTGTGTGTGTGTTTTTTTTAAGATTTTTATTTATTTGACAGAGAGAAACACAACCAGAGAGGGAACACAGGCAGGGGGAGTGAGAGAGGGAGAAGCAGGCTTCCCTCCAAGCAGGAAGCCTGATGTGGGGCTCGATCCACGGTCTCCAGGATCATGACCTGAGCCAAAGGCAGTTGCTTAACCAACTGAGCCACCCAGGCGCCCCCAAAATTCACTAGTTTAAATGTTAATCTCATCCAAAAATACCCTCCAAGTTGACACATGAAATAAGCCATCACAGGTCATTTTTTCACACCTTGGGAGCTTTCTCACCACCCTTCTCTTGGCCCATTCTGATGCAAACGGCCTGGAACTGCAAGGGAGTTAGGGCCCCAGGTGCAATCTTTGAGCAAGGTCTACAGACCTTGGTGAATGACTCTTCCAGCCTCCCATTTTTCATGTGGACAATCCTGGGAGGCAGTCTCTAAATCTGGAGGTTCTACTGGAATACAGCTTACCCTTGCCGACCACCGCAATCTTGATTAAATACCCTTCTGTTGGCTTTTCTTTTTCCCCGTCTTACTGTCTCAGTTCCCTCACTCCTGCTTCCCGCAATTCCCCCCCTCGAAAGTCCACCTGCACCGAAAACTGTGCTGAGGCTCTTCTTTAGGGGAACCCCAAACTTAGGTGCCTTCTTAGTAGCGGTTGACTCTGATGATTGTCCCCTGCTTCTGCTCCTGCCTCACTGACCTGTTTCTCTCACTAGTTTCCCATCTGTTGGCTTGACCTCAACTATGCTGGGTTATCCTCCATATTTACCCAAGAGAAGTGAAAGTATATGCCCATGCAAACACTGGTACGTGAATATTCATAGGGGCTTTATTTGTAATAGCCAGAGATTTTGTCCAGGAGCAGTTAAATGGATGAAGAAACTGTGGTTCGATGGAATACTACAAAGCAGTAAAAAAGAATGAATCACTGGGACACCCAACAATATAGGTGAATCTCTCAAAATAAGCACATTGAGTGACAGGCCAGACAAAAAAGAACACAAAGTATGTGATCTATTTATATAAAATAGAAAATACTCTGGGTGGCACAGTTGGTTAAGCATCCGGCCCTTGGTTTCAGCTCAGGTTGTGATCTCTGCATCATGAGATCGAGCCCCACGTCAGGCTCCAGAGTTAGCACACAGTCTGCTTGAGTTTCTCTCTCCCTCTGTCCCTCCCTGTCACGCTCCCTCTCTCTCTCTCAAATAAATAAAATCTTTAAAAGAGAGCACTTGTCTGGCTTAGTTAGTAGAGCATGTGGCTTTTCATCTTTGGATGCTGAGTTCAAGCCCACATTGGGCCTAGAACTGACTTTAATAAATACATACATAAATTTAATTAAGTGAATGAATAAATGAATAAATAGAACCAGTCTAAAGGGATAGAAAGATGAGTGGTTCCCAGGAAATGGGGCACGGCATAGAAGGGCAGAAGGGAAAAACTGAAAAGGAAGCTCTGTGGTGTGATGAATACGTTCCCCATCTTAATCGTGGTGATGGTTTTATGGACATAAACATATGTCAGAAGTCAACGCATCATACACCTTAGATACATGCAGTTTGCTGAATATCAATTCTACATCAATAAAGCTGTTAAAACATCTTTTTTTTCAAGATTTTATTTATTTATGTGACAGACAGAAACACTAGAGAGGGAACACAACAAGCAGGAGGAGTGAGAGAGGGAGAAGCAGGCCTCAAGCTGTGCAGGTAACCTGATGCGGGGCTCGATCCCAGAACTCGGGGATCATGACCTGAGCCAAAGGCAGACGCTTAACGACTGAGCCACCCAGGCACCCCAAAGCTGTTAAAATATCTTTAAAAACCCAGTAGTCTCACTTGATTCAAAGTTCTGCTTCCAGATTCCATGAAAGGACCTTGCTCATAAATCCAAGTAGCTAGAAGAGCTGAGATCTGGTTTTAAAAACCCCTCTGCCATAAAGCTGTTGTATGACCTTGAACTGGTTACTTAAATTCTCACAGCCTCCGCACAGCTTCTTCATCCATAAGATGGGGCTAATAGCAATATGCACAGGTTCATTGCTAAAATTTGAGGGAGATAACAGAGAGAATCCCTAGCACATCCTAGACTCCAGAATACAATTGGGCCCCATCTCTGAGGCGGTTAGATTCCTTTCTGTTCCCTTCCTCTCCCCAGTCCTTGCAGACAGGGAGGGATCCTAGTCACAAAGACAATCAGAAGAGAAACAATGAGGAGGAAACAGGGCAGAAGGCTTGGATTGTGTTTCCCTGAAAACAGTGCCTGAAGCCAGAACTCAAGACTTCCTGGAGGGTAGTCCCAGGGATTGGGGAGTGAGAGCAGAAAATGTGAGTCAGGGAAGGAGAAAAGGCCAATGGACCAGTACATCTTGAACTACCTACTGATATGGAGCTCAGTCCAGCCAGAGAACTTCTGTGGAACTGTAGAACGCACCTCAGGATGGACCCTCGAAGAACAGGAGGCTGGGCCCTGGCCCGGGTCCTCCACCGCGTGAGTGCAGCCCTCAGCTTTAGCTCCTCTCTTCTCACCACACTTCTGTTAACTGAGGCAGAGACAGCCCTGTTGCATGAGGCACCCGCAGGGTTATGGGGCCGTCCATCAACCTCAGCTCAAATCAAAGGTGGCCCGAGGGCCCCTTTGTTCAAAATGTGGCGCAGGGCCCCAAAAGTAGCTGCCTCAGGCCAACGCCCAAGCTCCGAAGTCAACAACATGGACCACCTCTGTGTCAGGCACACAACTAACTACCTTTCAGCTGAGAAGCTAGAAACCAGGATTACAGTCCTCTCCCCCCTAGACAACAGGCCCGGACACCACTGACTTCCTCAATTCCTCCCTCAGGCCATTTGTCTGGGAGACTGAAGATAGCATACCTGAGGGGTGAGTCACTAAGGGGCCCTGTGAGGAAAGGGTGGGGCTGGGAATTTACCAGAAGAAGGAAGAGCTATTTCACTGAGCAGTAGTTAAATCATTTGCCTCTGCTCCACAGATACACTGTGACCTAGAAATGTTCCTCAGGTTGAAAACACAATAATGTTTATTGCACAAGTGCCTGTCACTAATGAAGCAGGTAATTTGTGCCTGAAAATGCGCTGCATTCTTTCATGCCTCCCTTCATGTCAGCCCCATAGCGACTCCATCCAGTAAGGACTGTAATTAACTGAAGCTCAGAGACGTTGAATAACTTGCTGAATGTCAAATAGCTAGTAATTTGCAGAGCCGGAATTCAGTCCCAGGTGGTCTGACTTCAGAGCCTGGACCTTTGACCATCAGGCTATATTCAACTCCCTCTGTGAATGAATGAATGAATGAATGAATGAATGAATGAATGAATGAATAAATAAATAAATAAATAAATAAATAAATAAATAAAACATCCAGCTGGAAAAGCAATTGGAAACCTGCCCTCCACCCCACCCCTCACATCCCCCCTACCCCACCCCGGGTAGATCATCAAAATTAGATATTCAGCATTAACTTGACACAATAAACAAAGAGGACTCCACATATATAGAAAATACATTAACTTGACACAATAAACAAAGAGGACTCCACATATATAGAAAATACATTATGATTGTCGTATGTGCGCAGACACTTATCACTGATGGCTGTTGAAAATCGTTTTAGTTCCATAAAAAAAAATGCAGACAGGCAACTTAGAAACTGCCAACGGGACATCATGGCCACGTGCTCCTTGAAGAAACAGATGACAAATGAGCAGTGATTCCATTTTGCAGGGGCAGGTGCCTTTAAAGGCAGTGTGATTCTTTGTGAAACCATCATTCTCTCACCTTTGCTAAGAAAAAACAAGTTAAAAAGGGCCTTTGACCTGCTTAGACTGCTGAAGGAATAGAGCATGTCCTGGGCACTGGAAAGGGCTCCCAAAACATCAACCCCAAGGACAGAGAGAAGCAGGGAGCATGGCAGGTGGGATTCTAAAGTTCCAAACCCAATTTCAACATGTGTGTAGCAAGAGGAGTTTCCCACACCACCAAGAAGTTCTCGGACACCAGCAGGGTGGAAGTTCCACTCAGCCCTGCCTTGGGTTTGATTAATTTGCTAGAGCATCTCACAGAACACAGAAAAACATTTTATTTACATTTTCCTGGTTTATTATGAAGGAGGTAGCTCTGGAACAGCCAGATGGAAGGGACACATTGAGGAGGATACGTGGAAAAGGGCACCGAGTTTCCCAGCACCATGAGAGCACTGCTGTCCCAGCACCTCCTGTTCACCAACCCAGAAGCTCTCCAGAGGTCATCCATTCCGGGTTTTATGGGACTTGGTCTCATAGTCTTCAGCCAAATCATTAGCCCCCCAGGGGAGGGTGGTGGTGGAACCGATCCAACCTCCGCCATCTCCCCTCCCACAAAGGTCGGGGGTGGAACTAAAAGTTTCAATCCCTCAGTTATATGATTGGCAACCAACCCGGGCAACCAGTCCTCTCCCTTGGGTTATCTCCCCGCCTTCCGGAGGTCACTTCATTAACATAACAGAAGACACCGCTTTCCGCTTTCCTCACAGGAAATTCCAAGGGTCTCCGGGCACTGTTCCAGGAATGGGGTCGAATATATATATATATATTTTTTTTAATTTTATTTATTTGACAGAGAGAGAGATCACAAGTAGGCAGAGAGGCAGGCAGAGAGAGAGGAGGAAGCAGGCTCCCAGCCCAGCAGAGAGCTCAATGCGGGCCTGGATCCCAGGACCCTGAGATCATGACCTGAGCGGAAGGCAGAGGCTTAACCCTCTGAGCCACCCAGGAGCCCTCAAATATATTTCTTATTGTAAATCACAGTATCACAGATCCCACTCCAAGTGGAAGAAATCCTGGGGTTTGTTTTGTGGCTTTTCCAAGTTGAGTGCCGCCTAGTCCCCCAAAGGGACAGCTCATTAGTGCACACTTCACCTTTACCCCTCTGATGAGGGCTTGTTTTTCAGCAGCTGGGAGCAGAGATAAGGGTGCCCCCCACTCCAGGAGCAGGAGCAGCTGAGTCGGGGGAGGGGAGCAGTCCCTGCTGCCGCCCTAAAGAGCTTCCTGATCACTTTGTTTTTCACACCAGACAAAAGAAGCCTTTGTGTTTCTTCATGTACAGAACCTGACAAGAGGTCCAAATTCACAGAACTAAGGTGACTTTCCCTAAGTGCTTTGGGAACTATCAAGTGTAAAAAAGATCAGCTTTCATCATCCTTGATGATTAAGATGATAAGAACAGTGCTTGGGGGGAGAAAAAAGGTCACTCATCCAGTCTGGACTCCTGCCTTTTCCAAAGTTCAGTTTGTGAACTTGGCACCTTTGCTCACAATATCCTCTCTGACTGGAATGACCTCTCCTGGGTTTATGTCTGTCAGAATGCTACTCATCAACGGACTGCAGAGGGCTGATTTCAGCCAAGTGCCCAAGATGCTGCTAGTAGTCCTCCTTAGCAGCTGTAGGAAACAAGGAGCCCACAGAGTACATTTCCGGGTTTGGGCAGTCCCCCACCCCCCACCCCACGGAAGCTGCTGCATTTCTTTCTTTTCTAAAAAAAAACAAAGATTTTATTTATTTATTTGACAGAGAGAGATCACAAGTAGGCAGAGAGAGAGGAGGAAACAGGCTCCCTGCTGAACAGAGAGCCCATGAGGGCCTTGATCCCAGGATCCTGAGATCATGACCTGAGCCAAAGGCAGAAGCTTAACCCACTTCGCCACCCAGCCGCCCTAAGTACATTCATATTATTGCATAACCATCACCAGAAATTTCCCCTCTTTACATAGGCCCACTTTTCAAATTCCCAAACTAAAACTCTGTACTCCTCAAACAGTAACTCCATTTCCTCTCCACCCTAGCCCCTGGCAACCACTCTGCCTCTAATGATTAGAATTTAATTATTCTAGGTATCTCATGTAAGTGGAATCTCTTTTTTTTAAGATTTTTTATTTTTATTTATTTGACAGAGAGAGACAGCAAGAGAGGGAACACAAGCGGGGGCAGTGGGAAGAGAGAGAAGCAGGCTTCCCGCTGAGCGGGGAGCCCTAGCCTAAAGACTGAGCCACCCAGGCGCCCCTAAGTGGAATCTTTTTGTGACTGGCTTATTTTACTTAGCATAATAGGTTTAAGGTTCATCTACATTGTACATATGTTAGAATTGTATTCCTTTGCAAGGCTGAATAATATCCCCTTTATATGTATATAACGTATCTGTATACTCATTCAGACATTGATGGGCATTTGGGTTGTTCCTACCTTTTGGCCACTATGCATAATGCTGTGATAGACATTGGTGTACAAATATCTGAGTCCCTGCTTTCAGTTCCTTTGGGTATATACCCAGAAATGGAGTTGTCGATAGCAGATCTTTTTATTTTTTCTATCTTTGTTTTTATTTTATTTTTTTTTAAAGATTTTGTTTTTTTAAGTCATCTCTGTGCCCAGTGTGTGGTTTTACTAGGAGTCACATGCTCCCCCCCACTGAGCCAGCCAAGGGTCCCCAGAGACAAGTTTTTTTTTTAATCAATGAGCCATCCTCTCCCATTTCTATGGGTCTAGTATGATGCTGATTGGTTTTGTGGTTGAATTTTTGGGAAAACTGTTCTTCTCTCTTGCCTTTCACATGTTCTGTCTGACATAAGTTTTCTTTAACTTCTTGGTTCACATTCATTAGAATTTCTTCAGGGACGAGTCTGATGGTGTTAAACTCAGTTTTCATTTATTTGACAATATCTTTTTTTTTTAAGCCTTTGTTCTTGAAAGAAATAATTTTTCTGGGTATCCAAGTCTATGTTGACAGACTCCCCCCTCTCTTTTACCCACTTTCAATCTTTTTTTTTTTTTTTTAAGATTTCATTTATTTATTTGACAGAGAGCGAGCGATCACAAGTAGGCAGAGAGGCAGGCAGAGAGAGGGGGGAAGCTGGCTCCCCGCTGAGCAGAGAGCCCGACCATCCCAGGACCCTGAGATCATGACCTGAGCCAGTACCCAGGCACTCCCATGTTTAGAATTTTTTTGTATGAGTCTATATTTGGCAGAATTTAATCCAGAAGCTTGGGTGGAGCATTCTTTCCTCTAAGGAGGATTCAGTTTGCTTCTGCCACATTCCATAGGGCCTTAATCACCCAGGGCCACTTAAAGTCTTCAGTTTATGGTTTATTGATCAAAGGAAGAGTAAAAATTCCAACCACAGATCCTTGTGAGCAGATCTCACATGGAAACCAACATTTTTTATTAATTTTAACATCTAGTGCTGCAGCCTAGACAGGTTTCCTTGTAAGTTCCCTTAATAAGCAGGTGGACTTTTTCCTTTCCAATGAGAATGTAGTGCATCTGAGGGTCCAGCTTTTTGGGGAATAGGGTGTCTCACAATTAGTTCTTCAATCTTCCTAGGCCCTATGACTGGTTCCCTCTGTGGTTCTCCCCCAATCTTCCATATATCTTTCCCAATCCCCAAAACTCTATGCTTCTAGTTAGTTGACTTGCTGTTTACTTACTATTTACTTTTTGTTTTGTATTGTTTTATTTCATTAGTTTCAGGGAGATGTCCTTGGGAGATTACCTTTCTTTTCTTGGGAGCTTACTAAGGAATTTTTTAAATGTGTTGGTTATGTTTTGTGTAGCATTTAGGTATCCTGCTATAGATTTTTGAGAACTCTGACATACTCTGGGAAGAGAATTTTTGAAACAAACAAACAAAAATGTGATTATATGGTACATATTTCTTCATAACTTGCTTTTTCCCCTACCTGATATATGATAAACACCTGTCATACTGATAAACATAGGTTTAGAGCTTCATTTTAAAGGCTACATAGTCATCCACTGCTTTATTTATTTATAAATTTTCCAATACATATTTATTTATGTATAATCTTTTTCCTGTTATTGGCTATTTAGGGTTTTATTTTTTCACTGTTAAACAACACTTCAGTAAATATCCTTACAGTTAAATTATTGCATACATATGATCTTCTTCCTTCTTTAACTATTTATAAAAGTAATATATGGGGGTGCCTGGGTGGCTCAGTTGGTTAAGCGACTGCCTTCGGCTCAGGTCATGATCCTGGAAACCCGGGATCGAACCCCGCATCACGTTCCCTGCTCGGCGGGAAACCTGCTTCTCCCTCTCTCACTCCCCTTGCTTGTGTTCCCTCTCTCGTTGTGTTTCTCTCTGTCAAATAAATAAATAAAATCTTTAAAAAAAAAAAAGAGGGGCGCCTGGGTGGCTCAGTTGGTTAAGCATCTGCCTTCGGCTCAGGTCATGATCCCAGAGTCCCTGGATCAAGCCCCACATCGGGCTCCCTGCTCGGCGGAAAGCCTGCTTCTCCCTCTCTCACTCCCCCTGCTTGTGTTCCCACTCTGGCTGTGTTTCTCACTGTCAAATAAATAAAATCTTTAAGAAAAGAAAAAGTAATATATGCTAATAGAAACTCTTCAAACACCAAGGACAATGAAAGCACCCCGTAATCATTTTGACCATCACCTCAATTAATACCATTTGATCTATAATTGGAATCTCTTAATCAAATGACAGATAAGAATTAGTTAGGGCTAGAATGTGTACGAAGAGAAACCACATCCTTTGCTTTCCCACCCCCACAACTAAGGATAGCGAACCAGAGCAGGTACAAGGGATGGACCGAAGGTAACCAAAGACAATCAGGAGCAAAGAACTGAAGGATGAGAGACACCTAAAGAGATTCCAAAAGCCTGGGAAAGGGACAGGGGCACAGGCTCTGGTAAAGGTCAGTGACACTAGGCTTCAGGAGAGGTTCCCAAACTTAGGGATCAACTCTGTTTCACCATGTTTCCCCACCCAGAAGGAGAGGGTCTACCCTAAATCCTTAAGGCTCCCCAAGCGCCTGAAACTGAAGCTTATCCCAATCTGAAGCTATTTAACCATCAAAAGGTTGGTAAGCACCCTACTCATGACTTTCTGCCTGTTCCCTGTCAAGGGGAGCCCAGGGTCTTCTTCCACAAGAGAATCATGAAAAGGATGGCTGCCCTCTCTGATGGCTCTTGACTCGAGGACCTGCCGCCCTTGCCTTGATTGTTCATTGAGATACCACCCTGTCTCTACAATAAAGTCAACTTTGGGTGCCTTCTGTTAACCATGCAAGTACAGGGGTGAGCCCCCAAACCTTAGAGAAGCTCAACCTCCTTTTTCCTTCCCAATGAGTATGGAGCTCCAGCTGGAGGGATCAAAGTTGTAAGAAAGCCCCCAAAGTCTTAGTTGTTCATGTATTAAATCAATTCAACCAATATTTATGGGGTGCCTACCAGGTACTGGCTTTTAATTGACACTCCAATATAGCACAGACTGACTCCATCAGAATTCATGGGATGGATTCTGGAGTTCCCAGATGCTCCAGAAACCACACTAATTGCTGACCCCTTTTGCTCCTTCCAGCAGACCCCATGGACTACTGGACAGAATGGAAAGTGCATAGGAGTCGGGTCTCCCCATGAAGGTCTGAATGCCTAGAACTGTCCATGTAGAGTTTCCACAATGTCCAGCCACAGTCAGGACTCAGGTATCCAGCCCAAGAATGGAGAGTAGGGAGTGGGTAAAATATAGATACCTTTTGTCTACCCTAAAATCCTAAGGTTCCCCAAGTTCCTGAGTTCCCAAAGGCCCTTGTCCAGAGTATATGCTTGTTGGCAACACATGTTAAACAGGGAATTTTCATGGCAGAGTTGGTGTGGGGGGAGAGGGCAGGGATGCATTTCCCCTCCAATGTCCACCACAATGCCAGACGCCCTTGCCGGGGCCAGTTCATCTAGCTGATCATCATGCCTGGGAATCAAGTCACTTACCAAGGCCAAGGACTTGCCTCAGCAAGAACAGCTGTTAGGGACCCTTCACTACCCAATTCACACCTTGTTTTGCCACATTTAGGGCCAACTGGGAGGTAGACCCCAGAAGCCTATCTGAAAATAGGAACACTTGATGGTTCTGAGCTAGGCTTTAAGTCGGTTCCACACTCACTTAAGCAAGGTACTTAAGCTACTTTAAGTACCTAAGTGCCTATTTCCTCATTCACAAAAAATAAAAGAAGTACCAATCTTCTTAGGGTTGAGGTGAGCATCAAAGAAGCTAATACATGTACCTGACACATTGGAGCTTTATAGAATTGTTAGCTATCATCACTGGGGCATTTGGGGGATTGCTGAGCGCTAGCTACATAAAACCCTCCTCAGCACCATGCCCTCCCCTCCTCACCCCAGGCCAGGTATGGTGGAGACTGAAATCCTGTGGGACAAGAGAGAGACCGGCTGCAGACGTGAATTGTGGGCTCCCAGAAGATGAGGACTCCTTCTGTGGTCCCTAAATGCCCAGGGACAGTTAAGCTGTGAGACGCAACAGATGCTCAGGAAACAGGAGTTACAAAAGAAAAGCACCCACTTCCGTTCTGCCTCCAGGGTCCACTGGCAGAGCCAAGTCTTCCGTTTCATCTCCCTCCCCGCTGGGGCGGGACCTAAATGCTCCCACCCAAGAAGGAAGTGCTTTAGACACTCTGGGTAGGGGAGCAACCCACGAGTCAGAAGCCGTGCAGTGACGTAGAGATTGACCCCTCTCACGACCCCCTGCCCCTCTCTGTTACAAACCCCGCTCCCAGAAGTTACTCCTTTCATGTGGACTTGTACCTTCCAGCCCGATGTCTGGCGGCAAAATATGGTCAGTGGCAGGCGGGATACACGCACAGTGGGTGTCACCCCCCCCGGGGGGGCAGGAGGCGGGGGAGTTAGAGTTTGAACTGACCACGTGGAGTCATCGGGGTCATGGAGGCGGAGGTGTGGGCAGTACAAGGAAAAGCTGGAAGACCAGGCCTCCTCTTTTCAGGCCCAATGGTATTCCAGCCTCCCTGGTGCCTCTCGAAGAATTGGAGAACCCAAAATTCACCGGCACAGGCAGGTTTGGGGTGGTCTTCCGGGCATGACACAGGATGTGGGGTTTAGATGTGGCAGTCAAGATCTTGAAGGGGTGAGTGACGGGAGCCATGGGCCTCCCAGGGCCTGCCCAAGGAGGAGGGGCCACAGCGCTGGGGGCTGGCATGGGCAGGGAAGGGATCTTCCAGGCATCAGAGGCCGACTCTAGTTCTTCCCTGGAGTGTAGGGAGGCAGTATCCAGGGAGGTGAAGGCCATGGCAAGTCTGCATAACCAGCACGTTCTGCTCCTACTGGGGGTCACCCAGAAGCTACAGTGTGAATCTGCCTGCGGGCCAGCTCTATTGACTCAATTCATGGAAAATGGTTCCATGGCAGGGCTGCTGCAGCCACACTGTCCTCGGCCCTGGCCTTTCCTCTGCTGCCTGCTGCAGGAGCCGGTGTTGGGGATTGTTATCTGCATAGCCAGAACCCTGTGCTTCTGCACCAGGGCCTCAAGCCCTCCAACGTCCTACTGGACTCAGACCTGCATGCCAAGGTCAGCCTATCCATATCTCAGCCCAGCCTCTGGACACAGAACCTGCTGTAGCCCTCTCAACTCCATACCCTCAGCATCTCCCTCTGGACACAGACCTGCCCAGGGTCAAAGCCCAACCAGGAGCTTTAGCCCCTACCCTGCTAGGAGTGAGCAACCCTGACCCGTATGGTCAGTTCCACAGGCCTACCCACCAGTCCGTCCAAAGACCCATGGCTGACCTAGCCCGGGAGACTCAGAACTTGATCCAGCCCCCTAAAGAGGGGACCCAGTCCCACTGGTCCTACCATTCC
The DNA here is from genome assembly GCA_004023965.1 of Spilogale gracilis. Lineage (NCBI taxonomy): Eukaryota > Metazoa > Chordata > Mammalia > Carnivora > Mephitidae > Spilogale > Spilogale gracilis. Next base: position 205,457 of record PITA01001041.1, on the reverse strand, counting down.
CCTAACCCTCTAAACCCCCTTTATAAGGGTGAACCTGCTCCGTGTGGTGGGAGAGGGGATTCTGGAAGTTGCCTGGCCCTGTCCATCCTCTACCTTCTCCCTCTTTCCTCCCATTACAGCTGGCAGATTTTGGCCTGTCCACGTTTCAGAGAGGCTCTAGGTCAGGGGCTGACTTCCCAGAACCAGCCTACTTGGTTCCAGAGCTGTTGGCTGATGTAAACCAGAAGGCCTCCATGGCTAGCAATGTCTGCAGGTAAGGTACCCACTCCAAACACACATTTCACACTTCTACACCTCTCTAGGCTCTTCTAGGGAACCGTATGTGGGAAAGGAATCTCTGCCAGCAGTTGGGCTCGGCCTCAGCTTTGTGTCTCCTGCACCTTCGGGCAGTGCTAGCTGGAAGAAAGGCTGAGAGTAAGACTCTGGGCAGTCACTGCGATCCTTAACTCCAGGTGCCCTCCCCCTGCAAGCCTCCAAAATCCACCCTCTTCTTCTAGCTGACCCGCTCAGACTGCCCGAATTTCTCCTCACCTCCCCTTGGACTACAACCCTGTCCCCCTTCCATGATGGAGCAGGTAGCCCCTCATACCCTAAATGTCTTCTCTTTGCATCCCCCACCCCCACCCAAGTAGTGGCCCAGACATCACTGGAACCAGAAGCAGGGTGTGAGAGGCAGATCCGGCCCCCTCTGACCAAGCTGCCCCAACTCAGCCCTGAGACTCCTGGCTTGACGGGACTGAAGGAGTTAATGCAACACTGTTGGAGCCAGGAGCCCAAGGACAGGCCCTCCTTCCAAGGTGAACTGGCCAGTTAGCTGGCAGATAGGGTAGGCCTGGATCTGTCAGCAGGGGGCTTCTCCCTGGGAAAGTCTGGCTCACCTGCCTGCCACCCCCTCTGCCTTGTCTCCAGAATGCCGACCAAATACCAAGGAAGCCCTAAATCTGGTAAACAAAGAGATGGATGCCGCAGTCTCCACAGTGAGTATCCAGTGCCACCCCTCAACCCCAGGGCTAGGCAAGAATGGCACAACATGGCTCCCTGGCCACTCGATGACTCCCCACTGGCCACTGTTCTTTGTGCCTTAATCTTTGTCCTCACGCTCCCCACCTCACCACTGAGTTTCCAGGTAATAGATTATGGACCAAGAGACTCCTCCCTTGGGTTTAGGCTGGTTCTCCCACCTCCCTGCCCAGAAAGCTCCCCTTGTCCTTGCAGGGGAAGCAGTTCCTGTGTGAAAACCGGGGCAGCAACAGGATATCATCTGTGCCTAAGCCAGGCCCAGAAGGGACAGAAACGGAAGGCCCTAGGGGAACCACAGGAAGCCATGACATCATAGCCACTGAGATGCTAAACAAACTAAATCTGAAGGCATGCCCCAGCTCTGTTACTAAAAAATATGCAAAAGTTCCTGAGAGAATCAGGGCAACAGGAGATAAGGTTCAGCCGGCCCAGGAAGCAGGGATACCTTTTGCTTCAACAGCCCCACCTCCCCAAACTCCAGAGACCTCACCTTTAAGAAGTCAGATGCCTGGCTTGGCTTGGCTTGGACTCCACGTCCTGGCGCCTGCTTGGCTTGGACTCCACGTCCTGGACCTGAAGGGAATCAGGTGAGACACTGGCACGACTAGGGGAAGCACTAGGACTCCCATGAATCTTGTCCCCCTTGCCAGGGAAAACTTGGGGCCGAGGAGCATGTAACATGGTAACCAGCCCCAGGACAGGGAGCATAAGAGAGCTGTGTTGTTTGCAGGGGGCTAAGAGATGTGGCACCAACTGGTCTCCCAGGGCACCACAGCCCAATGCAATGCCAGGTACCTGCTCCTCCTTCCTTTCTCCTGCTCACTTCTTCCAATGGTTTCTTCCTCAAGACCGTCTGCAGATTCGGTTACCTTAGGTAGCAGGAGGGAGAAAGGGCTAGTCGTCAACTACCCCAAACCTTTCATGTCATAAATGAAGAAACTGACACCTGCTGGGACTGGGTCCTGCTGAGGTCACACAACAAAGCCTGGATTTGCCTTGGGCCTTCTGACTTTCCCCAGAACCAGCTCTGTGAGCCCCTAACTTCCGCCATTGCTGTGTTGGTCCAGAGAGGCTCCTAGAAGAAAGACCCAAATATCAGGGTCTCAGACATTAGCTGCTCCTCCTTCTGAACTTCTGCAAACCCTGTTCCGAAGGGGCAGCACAAAGGTGAATGCCCAAGGCACATTTGACGTCCTCACGGGCCGCGCTAGAGACCCAATACTTGCATTTCCCCAGGATGGACACAAGGTGCCGCTGCCTCTCCACCCCGCAGCTCCTTCTAATTTTGCGTACCTTTCCCGACTACTTAACTGACACACCAAAACCACAATTTCTCTTAAAGGTAACCCTGTTACCATACGTGATAGCCATGCAGTGCAGGTGGGAGACAACAACTACTTGGTTATACAAGAAGGAACTGCCTTGCCCACGCAAGGCCTGGCGCAATGGGGCATGGATTGAGGCTGGCCTCATGCCCCTCACAAGTAGGTTGGAAAGGAGGGCCACAAGAACCAAGCAGCCTGGAGCCATAGGGCGCAGAGCCAGTATGATGCAACTTCCGAGCTACCTCTTGGATGTGAGGCAATTAGCTGAGACTTTCTTTGAAGGCCAGCTGATTTGTGCACACAGAAGTCAATAAACGTGATGGATTAAAAAAAAAAGAGAGAGAGATGTTATTGGGGCGCCTGGGTGGCTCAGTTGGTTGGGCGACTGCCTTCGGCTGAAGTCATGATCCCGGAGACCCGGGATCGAGCCCCACATCGGGCTCCCCTGCTTCTCCCTCTCTCACTCCCCCTGCTTGTGCTCCCTCTCTGGCTGTGTTTCTCTCTGTCAAATAAATAAAATCTTTAAAAAAAAAAAAGTTTAAAAAAAAGATGTTATTTATTTGACACAGAGAGCAAGCACAAGCAGGGGGAATGGGAGGCAGGGGAGAAGCAGAGCCCCCACTGAGAAAGAAGTCCAATATAGAACTCAATTCCAGAACCCTGGGATCATGGCCTGAAGCGAAGGTAGAGACTTAACCTACTGAGCCACCCAGGTGCCCCAAACGTGATCTATTTTTAACCAAAGCGCCCCACTTGGGAGGTTAAGGCTTAGGCCAGGGGCTGACGCTGGTGGGAGACTACGGAGGCCGGAGGCCGGAGGCCGAGGCACTGCCCTCTGGCTGAGGCCGGAAGCGGGATGCTTGGGGCTGGGGGTAGGCAGTGGTGTGGCACTCAAGGTCAGGGCCCAGCTGGCGGCAGGAAGGAATCCCAGAGGCCTGGCTCCTGAGACCGCTGTAGTCTCTGGGTGGAGCACTTCCGCTGCATTTAGTTTGGGTGAGACCCCACCCAAACTAAAATTCTGGGGATAGCCCCACTAGCCCCCTTTTCCTCTGGGCTAGGGAGAGGCTGCTGTGGGGTCCTGAGGAGACGGCTCTCCCCAGGCATTGGAAGACCCCAGAACATCTCTGGCCCCGCACAATGCCCCCAGCATTTCAGGGGTCAGCCCGCGTACTGATTTCCCTCCACCCCAAGCACGCACCAACTACACTCCCACACAGGTTGCTTCCCAGGCGGAGGCCTTTCACCCTCTGGTGGTGTCTGGAGTGGAAAGCTACGGTTGCACAGCAGCTGCATCTAGTCAGAAGGGGAGGAGAACGAACCAGGGCACCGCGTCCCCCCCCATCCCCACCTAAATCCTAGCCCCGATTTGGCCCCAAACTCTTCTCTACATTCTGGCTAGCCTTCACTCCAGCGCTCCATTCTCCGGGTGCCCAAGAGTTCCACCCCATTTTGACACTTGCTGCTCAGCCTGACCCACGCTCGCCTCTCCCAAGGTTTGCATTCTCCTCTCTCGAGAGGGCTGAAGGGGTAAGGCAACGGCGGTGTTAGGGGAGACAATGAGGGAGGGAGGAGGCCTGGGGAGCCCTTCTGCGCACGGGAAGGGGCCGGGCAGTCCCGTCGGGGAAGTGGGAGGGGGGGTTCCCGGCGCCACGAGGGAAGCGCCTGCCGCCCGGAGCTCTGAGCCACTAGCTTCTCGGCGACCGGTCGGGACACCACCACCAGCTGCCCCGGGCTCCCTCCTCGTGACTCGCCCATTCAAGCCGCGGTAGCTCCACAGGCAGTGACTTTGGGGGGGGGGGCGGGGAAGGGGAGGAACCTGAGGCTCCTTTTCTTCAACCCCAAATCCTGCCGCTCCCGAAGACCAGGCTTTTGCTAGGGCACCTCTGAGGTCTGGGTTGGAGAAGGAGCGGAGGATGGGCAGGGAGTTCCTGGCGGGAGGGATCGCCGCATGGCTGGGGAAACGCCGCATGGCTGGGGAAACGGGATGGAAGTGGCTTGGACCCAGTAAGAGAAGCACATTTGGGGACCAGAGCGGCCACGGTAACGCGATCCCTGGCCCTCCCCAGCCCCGGGGTCCGCCCTCCACCCCGGCGACGCAGCGGGCCAGGGGGGGACCATGGCCCGCCTCTTCAGTCCCCGGCCGCCCCCCAGCGAAGACCTCTTCTACGAGACCTACTATAGCCTGAGCCAGCAGTACCCACTGCTGCTTCTGCTGCTGGTGATCGTGCTGTGCGCGCTCCTGGGGATGCTGGCTGTCGCCTCCGCCAGCGGCAGGGTGAGCGGGGGTGGGGGGGTGCTTCTGGTGGTGCGGGGCTCCTTTCCGAGGTGGCGGGAGGGTCACCGCCTAGAGGGCGTTTTCGGGGTAGGATTTAGGGCGGGGTCTTCTTTTTGCCGTGCATTCTTTGCTGGAACCCAGAAAAGAAACACGGAGCCTTGCTAGGAAATGTAGCGATCCTGGACAAGTCACTGCACCTCTCTAGGCCAGTCTCTGGGCCGCTGGGAGAAAGCTGAGCCCTGGGTGCTTTTATTTTTTTATTTTTTATTTTAAGATTTTATTTATTTATTTGACAGAAACACAGCTAGAGAGGGAACACAAGCAGGGGAAATGAGAGATGGAGAAGCAGGCTTCCCAGCGGAGCAGGGAGCCTGATGTGGGGCTCAATCCTGGACTCTGAGATCATGACCTGAGCCAAGGGCAGTTGGTTAACCAACTGAGTCACCCAGGTGCCCCCCTGGGTTCTTTTAACTTCTCTCAGGGTACTGACAGACCTTCTGAACTTCTGTGATCTACTGGCTCTAGAGTAAATTCAACACCGGGTTTTCCAGTTTTCCAGAAGGGAAATTACACAGGGCCCTGTGGGAATTTGTTTCCTGGTTTTCTTTCTCTCACAGGGGCTGTGGGACTGCTGTACCCAGACTCACAGAAGGCATCCTCCATCCCACTCATATTTAGTCCCCAAATAAAGTCATTTCCTCCTACTTCTTCTTCTTCTTCTTCTTCTTCTTCTTCTTCTTCTTCTTCTTCTTTTAAGGAGAAAGGGGGTCTTCAGTTCCATTTCTGGAAGTATCTTGCTCCAAGTATTCTTTTCACTTTTCCAAGACCAGGTGGGGAAGCCACTAAACTGACCAATTCTTGGGGTGCCTGGGTGGCTTAGTTGGTTAAGCGACTGCCTTTGGCTCAGGTCATGATCCTGGAGTCCCCAGATTGAGCCCGGCATTGGGCTCCCTGCCTGGCGGGAAGTCTGCTTCTCCCTCTCTCACTCCCCCTGCTTGTGTTCCCTCTCTAGCTGTGTTTCTTTCTATCAAATAAATAGATAAAAGCTTTAAACTGACCAGTTCTTGCTGGACCACCTCGAAGTCCAGGAGAAGTGGAGACACAGGGCAGGGACAGTGGCAGGAGGTCTGTGCCCAGAGGTGGATGGTGAAAGTGTAGCACTTCCCGCTGGCCTACTGCATGGGAGATTCCAGGTATCCCCTGCTGCTGGAGCACTTCTTGGGGCTGAGAGGGGCTACTCCCAGACCTGTGCTCAAGGCAGGAAATCTCCTTCATAAATTGGCTAGATTTGGATACACTCATTCCTAAGTGTCTTCCGTGAGATAGGGATTTTTCGCTGGCACCTGGACCCCAGGATGGTGTTCTAATTCCTATTTGACAGATGAGAAAAATAGCTCAGAAAGGTCACAGATTCACAAGTGTGCCATACTGGTAGGCTCTGGGTAGATGACCCAAGCCTCCGGCCCACTGACAGTGAGATATTAGGTTGACCCATATGAGACAGCAGGCTCTGTAGATTAAAAACAGCCTTGGCAACTTCCTACGGTTCAACCTAATCTGAATGGCCAGCCTAGGTGCCCTGTCTCCTTTTCTGACTTGAGTTTGAGACACTTTTCAGAAGTGGCCTGGGGGGCTGCCTGTCTTTCAACTTGGAGGAGCTCCCCAACCTCCGCACTCAGGTCTTGCCGCAAGCACCCCCTCCTCACAGGATCTAGCTTCAGAGAGGGGCTTCCTGATCACTGTGCTGTGCGCGCTGGGTGGCTTCTCACTGCTCCTGGGCCTGGCTTCCCGGGAGCAACGACTGCAGCGCTGGACACGCCCCCTGTCGGTCCTCGTGTGGGCAGCGCTACTTGGGCTAGGCCACGGCTTCCTGTTCACGGGGGGCCTGGTGAGCGCCTGGGACCAGGTGAGAGGAGCGCCAGGTGGAGCAGGGGGCAGGAGGACGCGCAGACGGAGAGCAGCCAGCAGCTTCCGGTGCCCCTTCTTCCCCAGGTGTCCTTTTTCCTCTTCATCATCTTCACCGTGTATGCCATGTTGCCCTTGGGCATGCGGGATGCCGCCGCTGCGGGCCTTGCCTCATCACTGTCCCACCTGCTGGTCCTTGGGCTGTACCTTGGGCCTCAGCCGGACTTCCGGCCAGCGCTGCTGCCGCAGGTGAGAACGTGCGAAGCACAGGTGGCGCGCGCGGGGGGGGGGGGGGGGGGGGGGGGGGGGGGGGGGGGGGGGGGGGGGGGGGGGGGGGGGGGAGTGGCCGCTGGTGCGCGGGCCGGCTGCGCTGCGGGCCATTGGTTCCTCTGAGCATGCGCCAACAGCTGGCGAGCGATGACTCCATGGCAGGCGCCTTGCTAAGCACAGGGTACAAACACATACCCCCAGACAGTGCCCTCGTGGAGCTGGTATATAACTGCAGCAGGAGGCTGCAGACACCAGAAGACGCCTCTGGGCCTACCAGGAAGGGACTTCACCAGGGGACCAGAGTTGTGGGATGGGGATGGGGATGGGGATGATGGAACCTTCACAGAGAATGTAAACACTGGAGCTTGAGCGGGCCGCGGAGGGGCATAGATGGTGGGGTGGTATTCCAGGCAGAGGAAACGTGTATGCAAGGGTTTCTAGACTTAAGAGGCCTCTTTGGTGCGCAGTTGAGTCTAGAGCAGGGATACTGGGGCAGGAGAAGCGCTCCCTACGGGCTCCGCAGCGTGGCACTGATTGCCTGGAAATACTTAGGTCTCTAACTGTGGGGTCCTCTTCAACCTTCTTGGAGAAACTCGAGCTCCGCGCATAACCACTGCCCCCACCACCGGAGCCCTCTGAGGCTGACTCTCTCCCCCAGCTGACAGCAAATGCCGTGTTGTTCTTGTGCGGTAACGTGGCCGGAGCCTATCACAAGGCACTGATGGAGCGCGCGCTGCGGGCCACATTCCAGGAGGCTCTTCGGTCCCTGCACTCACGCCGGAGGCTGGACACGGAGAAGAAGCACCAGGTCCACTGGGCCTGGTAGGCTGGGAGGGACCTGGGTTTGAGAAAGGAGTTGTTTATATCACACACAAGGGGGCTCCTTTGCAAGCCCAATGACTTTGGGCAGGCTACTTGCCCTTCTCTCCTCCTCTATAAAACATGACCTCCGCCTACCTTGGAAAGTTGTGTTAGGCCTAAAAAACCCTGAAGCCTGTAAAAGCACTTTTATGATACTAAACAAAGAACTCTAATTTTGGCACTGGTGCGGGGAGTGCAGTGCCTAAAGGTGATTAGTGCAGGATGGGGTGCTGAAGCCCAGCTCTATGTGATGGGGAGGATCTGGGGGAGTACTCTGGGGTACACCTAGTGGGACTGCGGAAGTGGGTGAGCTCCTAGGTCATTGGGAGGCTTTAGGTTGCAAGAGGATGGGTGTTCATAGTGATCTCCTCCAGGAACACCTTCTCTTGTCCATCCTTCCTGCCTACTTGGCCCGAGAGATGAAGGCAGAGATCATGGCACGGCTGCAGGCTGGACAGGGGTCACGGCCAGAGAGCACCAACAACTTCCACAGCCTCTATGTCAAGAGGCACCAGGGAGTCAGGTATGAGAGAGGATGGCCAGAGGGAAGGGCGAGTGTGGGCTTAGATCTTGGCCCCACTGACATGGTCTGCCCTTCCCAGCGTGCTGTATGCTGACATCGTGGGCTTCACGCGGCTGGCCAGTGAGTGTTCCCCTAAGGAGTTGGTGCTCATGCTCAACGAGCTATTTGGCAAGTTCGACCAGATTGCCAAGGTCAGAGGGGACCTCCCTCCCTACCCAGGGACCTTCAAATGCCCCACCCTGGAGAACCCCTTCCAAGGGAACCTCCTGTCACCTGAGATTCCAGTCTCATTTCAGAGCCCATATATTCTAATGGAAGATATTCCAATGGAAGTAGGAAACCCTCTCAAACAACCCCAGGTATGGGGCTGCTCACCACACACCTCAAACATGGAGAGACTTCTCAACAATGCCCCACAAATGCCCCAATTGCAACACCCCCAAATATGCTCAGAGCCCCCAGTGTAGGGGGTCTCTGAACACTACAACCAAACCTAGAGAGATTTTCAGATGTTCTAACCTTTGGGAGCCCTTCCAAGGGAAATCTCTGCCTCATGCAACATCAGCCCAGGCCAACCCAGCCACCTGTTTGGACCCCAGGCATGCCCCCAACAAACCTAATCTTGGGTCTCCCCCAGAAAACTGCAGTCTTGAGGCTACTCTCAAATTTGAGGGTGCTCAAATCTGAATACGCCCTACACATGCCAAAGCTGGGGGAGAGCCACTGACCTCAGCCAGCCCCATATCGAGTTAAGGGAATCCATAAATCTGAGTCAGAGACTCCCAACCTCAGAAGCTGTTTAGGAATACCACATTTGCTCCCACTTGTCCCAGAACCCCTCATGCCTCCTCTGACCTCTAACCAGGTGCCCCCCCCCCTTCCCTGCACACACACACACTCCTAGGAGCATGAATGCATGCGGATCAAGATCCTGGGAGACTGTTACTACTGTGTCTCTGGGCTCCCACTCTCCCTGCCAGACCACGCCATCAACTGTGTGCGCATGGGGCTGGACATGTGCCGGGCCATCAGGTCAGCTCAGGTGGGCGGGCAGGAGGGGTACCAAGGGATGGCTGTGGGCGAGGAGCAGGCAGGGTAGTGGAGGTCCTCTTGGAGAAAGGGAGGGGCTTGGCATGCATAGAGGTAAAAGCGGCATTTGGACTGTCCCCTGCATACCCTGCTCAGGAAACTCCGTGCAGCCACTGGTGTGGACATTAACATGCGTGTGGGCGTGCATTCAGGCAGTGTGCTTTGCGGAGTCATCGGGCTACAGAAGTGGCAGTATGATGTCTGGTCCCATGATGTCACGCTGGCCAACCACATGGAGGCGGGTGGCGTGCCAGGGTGAGATATGGGGCTGCAGCAGGCCACGGGAAGACACCAGCCATGCCTCCCACATGCTGCCACCCTAGTTGCAGTTCCCTAAAATGAGCACAATCCTACCTGGGGCTCAGGGAAATCCTGGTGTGCAGGGAGGGGTGCTGGGAGACACCTCTTGGAGCACAGGGCCTTGCATAAAGTCAGACCTCCAGGAAGGATCCTGGAAAAAAATGAGAGTGTTGCAGGCCTTCCCTCCTGACTCTCACGGCCTGCCCCCTCTTTCCAGACGAGTACATATTACAGGGGCTACCCTGGCCTTGCTGGCAGGGGCCTATGCTGTGGAGGATGTATCCATGGAACACCGGGACCCATACCTTCGGGAGCTAGGGGAGCCCACCTACCTTGTCATCGATCCCCGGGTAAAAGCCCAGCCTGGACCCCATGGGCTGGCCCATCTTAACGACCCACAGCCAACAGGCGTGATCCTTTCTCCTATGTCAGACATCGAATTCCTGGTCCCAGTGTGTGCCTTTGGGGGGAGGAGAGTCAACCTTCCAAGGAGTGTGGGGAGAATGTAGAAAGCATTTGTGATCTTGACTCTCAGCTCTTATATGCTTCAGGCTGAGGAGGAGGATGAGAAGGGCACTGCAGGAGGGCTCCTGTCCTCTCTCGAGGGCCCCAAGATGCGTCCATCGCTGCTGATGACCCGCTACCTGGAATCCTGGGGTGCAGCCAAGCCTTTTGCCCACCTGAGTCACCTAGAGAGCCCTGTGTCTACTTCTACCCCTCTCCCAGTAAGTGCACCTCCATCACAAGCCGGGAGCATGTACTGACCACGCCCCTCCCGACTTCCCTGCCCTCACCACCAGTGAGTCACTCAATGACATCCTGAGGTCCTGAACTGTCTGGTTGTCCCAGTCCCTGGTTCAGGCCTTTCCTTGCCCTTCCTTCCAGAGAAAGGGCAAAGATCACTGTCCTCTGAGCTCACCTGAGATACAAAATCCTAGAGACATTATCTATGTCAATTGTTCCCCAACCTCCACTTGAGAACCCCCTTCCATCAGTATCACAGACATATAGCCCACACTCGTCCTGGCTCCAAAGCCAGTGCTTGCAGCCATTCCCACTGGGAAGTGTCTCTATCCAACTCCATTCCTGCACACTCTCTTTTAATCCCCACTAGGACCGGGAAGTTAGGGGAAAATCAGTTGTTGTCACAACTCTCCAGCATTTGTTTGAGAATAAAATGAGATGACAGTGAAAATCTCACATGGCCTTGAAGGATGTTCCCCTGAGCAGGCAGGGGTCGGGAAGAGAAGGAAGAGAGGACACCAGGGGACGGTGGATTATTGGGTGAGCCCTGTGTTTGGCATCATCGGCTCATCAGTGACCCACTAGCTGATGCGGGAGCCTTCATCTTCTCCACCAGCTGGCTCTTAGAGTTGGTGCTCGGTGACCAGCAGCCAGAACCCCCTCTTGCAGGGACTGAGGCCATGTCCCCAAAGGCTTGTCCCAGAAATAGTTTCCTCAGCCTGCTCTCTGCCACTTTATCAGATCTTCCCAAAACTTTCCCAGCCACCTTTCTGCAGATCTTCCACTCAGAATCTTCTCTACTGGGTAGACGCAGTTGGGCATATGGGATGACTTCAGAGTACCCCTTCTGTGTCCTATCTCCCCTCCCCACCCATCCAGCAGGAAGCAGGCCAGAGATCAGTGAGCACTGTGGAGTTGGGTAGGGGGAGCCTTGGCAGCAGTTCAGGAGAATACCTAATTTGCAGCCTTAACGTAGAGTAGGGGACAGGTCAGAAGGGCTAAGCAGGCAGGAAGGAGAGGAAGAAAGAATCCAAGACCTGCTGACTCTTTCAAGATGAAGCCCTCCATGGGGAAGTAAAGTAGAGGGTGGGCTTTGGTGGGAGCCCAGGGACTGTGAGGCAGTGTTGGGTACAATACCTGTGGTGAGATGCCCCCCAGAATGCCGCCAGACCTCCCCAAGACCCCAGTAGTGTGCAGACCAAGAAGTGTCAGGGTAGAGAAGTAGGAACCCCTAGTTCAAGGGTATCTGCTAAAGCAGGACCTCACCAGCCCAGAAATTCAATTCCCAGCCCCCGAAGCACCAAGCCCTCAGGCAAATATTAGAAATCACATCAGCTGAGAATCACATCAGCTTGCCCTTAAACAATGGGGACCTCTGGGGTGGGGGGGCACCGTTGGTGCTAGTATACACCGTCTGTCCGTCCATCCCTTCCACAATCTTAAGCTACTAGGTAGCGCGGGCTAGGCTAGTTCTTGAGAAGACAAATATATAAAAGGTTTTCCCTGCCTTCAAATAATATATAAGCATTGAGCAAGGTGGAGAGGCAGATAGATAGTTTGAAAAAAGTTAGGCTCAGATGGAGATGTGTAGATGGGCTCCTACCTAGAACATCTTTCTCCATCTCCCCTTTTCTCCTCTCTCCCTCTCCTATATGCAAGGTTTGGGTTTGAGGGGATGATGTGGTCCCCTATGACCGTGCCGCCTTCACATGAGCCAGGAGAGTAGGAAAGAACGGTCCCCAGATGCCAGGCCCTGAGCAGTGGCTACGGTGCTTCACTCTCTTTAATGCGGCTTCACTTGCTGGCTTGCTTTTGTATCTTTGCATGTAGTGCACCTTCCTTTCACTGCAGAAAAGAATGACTGTGACCAGGTTTGTTTTTCTTCTTTCCTCTTTCCTTTTCTTCTCTGCTCACACCACCTCCCTGCTCAGCCTAACCACAAGGGAGTCAGAATGTTTAGCATCGTCCCTTCAATTTAAACTAACGAAGATCTTCCAGCATGCTCGGGGGATAGACAAGTCCCCGCCATTGGGATTTGTTTAGACCCCAAGGAAGATGACCAGCCCTCAAGCCTACAGGGTTGTCTCATAAGTGGTGGAAACTGAGGAAATAAGAGCATAAGGACCCAGGGTGTCTAAAGAGTCCGGAAGAACCTTGAAGGAAGAAATGTGGTTTGACCCTTCCCTTAAGGGCAGGTGGGATTTGATGGAAAGAGGAAGTCATGAGGGGCAGGGAAGGACATCAGAAGTTCAAGGCCAAGGCCGTGTATAGATACAGAATGCCTCACCCTAGAGAGGCTTCAGGGATGCTCAGCATCACCTCATCTCCCCCTTCACTGTGTTCTCCCAACAGGAGAAGGCCCTTGCCTCCTTCAGCCCCCAGTGGAGCCTGGACCGGTGAGGGGGCCCCAGCAACTCTATCTGAGTGACCTGCCTCCATCGTCCCTAGGGGGGCTGCTCTTGCTTCGCCCACATGCTGTGGAGGGTCTCCTTTGGTGACAAGCTGGGCTCTCACTGTGCAGGAGCCGTACCCCCCGGGGACTAGATGAAGACCTGGACACTGGGGATGCCAAGTTCTTCCAAGTGATCGAACAGCTCAACTCTCAGAAGTATGGAGAACACAAGGCAGCCAGGAGGGGTGTGGGGCTGGGCCCCCTGGTACAGGACGGATGTATTCCCCCGATGATCCAGCGGGAAGGGAGCGGCCTTCCTGCTCCAGCCCAGGGAAGCACACAGGCCACCACGGCTCCGCACCCCACCCTGCCCTGCCCTTTCCTCTCTGGGTCTCACTGCCTCCCACCTCCCACCAGACAGTGGAAGCAGTCAAAGGACTTCAACCCACTGACACTGTACTTCAGAGAGAAGGAGCTGGAGAAAGAGGTGGGTGTGGGGGTGGCAGCGGAGAATTTTCTAACCTTGGTTCCTTGGCCTTGGAGAGCGGGCAGGCCCCGTGGCTGCACCTCACCTCCCAGGTTTGCTCAGTTTGTGATCCTGGGGGCGAGGGGCTTGTGCCTCTCTCCAAATGGACATCACCCTGTAGATTGGATTACTAGGTGGGGAAGGGAGGAAGGAGGGCAGCTCCTCGGAGAACTGTGGGGGCGACCTGAAACTGAACTGGAGGGTGGGCAGGGAGGCTCGGGCACCCACTCCTTGCCTGCAGTGGACACTTCTAAGGTGATGAGCAGCCCTGATGGCCCCTGTTGCCACACTGACCCCTGTCCTTCCAGTATCGACTCTCTGCCCTCCCCGCCTTCAAATACTATGCAGCCTGCACCTTCCTGGTCTTCCTCTCGAATTTCATCATCCAGATGCTGGTGACCAACAGGTGAGAGCCCTAGGCAAGGGTGGCCCTGAGTCTCAGACACGGACCACCAGGCTCTTGCTGATCCTTGACCCACACTTTCTTCTTTTACCCACTTCCCCTTGGCTTCAGACACAGAGCCACAAAGGAAGTATGTGTTCTGGGGAAGCAGTGATAATCTCAGCCTTCATTTCACTGTCATACATCCTGTGGACTGTCTACATAATCCAAGCACTTTCACATGCCTATCTGGGTCTTGACCACTTTTCCATGAAACAGGTTCTGTTTTCATTGAGAAGCCCAAATCTCACAGAAAATGAGCTTAGGAAGCAGGTCCTCATTTGTAGTCCATGGCTAGAGGGAGCAAGGACTTGTCCAAAACTCAGCCAGGTGGAAGAGCTTTGGCCTGAAGACCCACAGCCTGGCCTGATGCAGCCTCGGCCCCTTCGTGAGCCCCCTGCCCCCTTCCAGTGCTGTCCCTACCTCATTAGCTCCTGCCGCACCCCACCACTTCCCTAGACCCCCTCAGCTTTCTCACATCATCAGCATGCAATGCCTTTTATCTGCCCAGACCTCAAGGGGGGCCAATTCAGATCCCCAGGACAGTTCCTCCCCATGTCTCCCAACCAGGGTGCACAGCACCCTCCTGGCACCTAGAGCATCTTCTGACCCTTGGAGGCCTCACTCACTCTTGTCTCCCTTTAGGCCCCCAGCTCTGGCCATCACCTATAGCGTCACCTTCCTCCTCTTCCTGCTCCTCCTCTTCGTCTGCTTCTCAGAGCACCTGACGGTGAGGTGGGCTGGGGCGGGGAGTGGAAGTGGTGAGCTGGGCCCTTACCACGACCTGGCCTTGTGTGTGTGTGTGGGGGGGTGCCCCAGCCATGTGGCTAAGATTCTTGCACTCCTTCCACAGAAGTGTGTCTTGAAAGGCCCCAAGATGCTGCACTGGCTTCCCGCCATGTCTGGCTTGGTGGCCACACGGCCCGGACTGCGAGTCGCCCTGGGCACTGCCACCATCCTCCTCGTTTTTGTTATGGCTATTACCAGCCTGGTGAGGGCAAGAGGGGGCCCTAGGTACCCCCATCAGGGCCTGTTGGACCCATCAGAGGCTGAGAGGGGACCCCTGGGCCTGGGAGAGCAGCTGGACTAAGGCCAGGGGATTCGAGCAATGTTGGACGAAGTATAAAGTCATATTAATCTGCCACCTGCGTGATTGTTTATAACACTCTGGTGGGCAGCCTTCCTCTCATTTCTATGTAAGCAGATCTTCATTGCTTAGCTCACTCACTGTGATTTTGTAGCTATGTGTGGTGGATTTTTCAGAACTTATAATCACTCCTAGAATTATATCCCTGAAAGACACCTTAGGAATCATCCCCAGCCACGTCACGGAAGGGGAAGCTGAGGCCCAGAGAGGCTAAGCCGTGGCGAGAGATCACCCAGGGGCTCCGCTGGCAGACTAGTGCTTGGGATCCCCACTCCTCCCGTCACTGACCACCCAGCAAGGACCCTAGCACTAAGGCTCCCTCACCAGCCAGAAATGGCAGGATCCACCCCTTTGGAGGAGTCTGGCCCTCACTCATCCCTAGTCAGCTGAAACCGAGCACAAGCCACCACTGGGTCCCAGGAGCTGCCTGCCCACCTCAGCTCTTCACCTCCCTCTGCAGTTCTTCTTACCGGCAGCATCAGACTGCCCTTCCTGGGCTCTCAATGTGTCCTCCGTGGCTTTCAACCTCTCCTGGGAGCTCCCTGGGTCCCTGCCTCTCATCAGCGTCCCAGTGAGTGTTCCTCACAGCCCTGAATCTTGTTCTCCAGAGCCTTCCTTGGCGCGTCCGCTACCCCCTTAGTTGAAAAACATTCCATCCTGTGGTGTGGGATGGATATAAGACACACTTGGTGTGTGTTGTGTGTATGACACCTCCTACCCCCAATTTAGGACCTGGGCCCTGGGAGGGGTAGGATAGGAGCCCTGAGATATTCCCCTACCCCTGCCTGTGGCATATGCCCCGCCTCTTGACTGCCCCACCCCGCCCCACAGTACTCTATGCACTGCTGTGTGCTGGGGTTCCTGTCCTGCTCCCTCTTTCTGCACATGAGCTTCGAGCTGAAGTTGCTGCTGCTCCTGCTATGGCTGGGGGCCTCCTGCTCCCTCTTCCTGCACTCCCACGCCTGGCTGTCCGACTGCCTCATCGCCCACCTCTATCCACATCCCTTGGACTCCAGGTGCGTGTGGCCACTGGACAGAGGAGCCCAGAGATGTCCTAACCTCACTGACCTGAAAGGAGGAGGGTGGCTGAGGGCTACATGGGCACTGGGGGTAGAGAGGAGGCCATCAGGAAGGGGCAGGGCAGGGCAACTCTGATCCTTGGCCTCCTCAGGCCAGGGGTGCTGAAGGAGCCCAAACTGATGGGAGCTATCTCCTTCTTCATCTTCTTCTTCACCCTCCTTGTGCTGGCTCGGCAGGTAAGTCACCTAGCTCAACCCTCCAGAGCTTCCCTTTGAAGGGGAGGCAGGGGTCCCTGTATTTGTGACTTGGTCTCTCTTACCCTTTCTCTCAATCTTACATCTCCAGGGTTGAGCCCAAATGGTATGCCCAAAGGAAGCTTCTAAGTGAACCTTCCTGCTCCCTTTATTTCTCATTCACTTCCCAAAGGAGGTGCCCTCAAATTCCCCCTCCCTCATCCTTCCCACCCCAAGTCCAGGAAAACCACCCATAAGAAAGAATCTGCTGCCAAGTCTGTCTACCCTGGTTTCAACTAGTTCCAAGGTTGCCTCCCCAGGGATAGTTAGCCCTTGAGCCTTCTCTCTAGACTGAGGAGTGGTGTGGTTTGAGACCTCATGGAGTGGGTGGGGGGTGAACACTCAGGAGCTGAGGCTCCCCCTGCACCGTGTCTCCTCTTGGGCGCCTGGTGACCCCACCAGAATGAGTATTACTGCCGCCTGGACTTCCTGTGGAAGAAGAAGCTGCGGCAGGAGCAGGAGGAGACAGAGACAATGGAGAACCTGACCCGGCTGCTGCTGGAGAACGTGCTCCCTGCGCATGTGGCCCCCCAGTTCATTGGCCAGAACCGGCGCAACGAGGTGACCCCCACCCCTGACTCCTGAGCCCCAGAAGCCATAGGGACTAATCATGGATGAAAATCTTGGCCCTCTGCCCATCGTCTCTGGACTCCCCCACATTGGGTTTGGTGGCCCCCCTAGGTCCCTGTCCCTGTCAGTTAGGTGCCTCCTTTTTCATAAGCTTTTAGGCTTTGTCTGCTGAGCACAGAACCTCTGAGTTCCAAGTACTTGTTTAGAAGGAGTGTCTTCTCCAACCCATGGCTACTCCATACTCTCCAGAAGCTTCTTAGAGTGTTGATGAGAGTTGTGTGGAGGACACAGTCCACCCAGCCCTCTTGACCTGCACTATCTAGGATGGTAGCCTGTAGCCATGTGGGGCTATTTACATTTAAATTAATTAAAATAGAACATTCTATTTTATTCAGCCTCACTGGCCCCATTTCAAGTGTCTAAGAGCTGCTTATAGCCAGTGGCCACCATATCAGACATCACATACATAGAACTTTCTAACACCACAGGAATTTCCATTGGTAGATGTTAATCTCCACCCTCAAAGGCTCTCTAGTCAGACCATCAGAGGTCACCCACATATTGGCACCATTTTATCTGCACCGCCTGCACTTTTCCCTCTCTGCTCTGGAGACACTCTTGGTCTGTATTGAGGAATGTTAAAAGAAACAGGTCAGGGGTTAGTCACAGCTTTAGGTCCCCACCAGTTGCTCTCTGCCCTCAAAGTCAGCAGCAGATATCCTTCCCCTGGTTTCTTCTCTTATTTCCACTGGGACTCTTGTAACTGTTCCTGTTTCCGTCTTCACACTGGCTGCTAGAAAGCCCAGAGCCAGAACCTTGGCTGACAAGGACTTCCTCTCACCCTTTTGTGAACCAACTTCAAATAAGAGTCCATCTTTACTATCTTACCTTTATTTTCCCTTTGTCCCATTTACCCTATTATTTTATCTTCCAGACTGAAGCTATCTTTGTAAACTGACTTAACTGGCTTAATACCCTTCAGCAGTAAGATAGGATAGAAACATGATTCCCACTGACAGGATCTCCTGTCAGTTCTTGATGAGACGCCCTTCGGGACTCCAAACCCCTGTCTCTCCTGAAATCATAATGAGACCCAATCTTTGACCCCCGAGTCACACATCTGGGGTAACCTGGCCCCACCCCTCTCCCTCCTTTCCAATCCTTAAATAGAGGAGTAAGAGTATGGACATGGGGGAGGGAGCCCATGCAGACCCATGGGGGAAAGAACGTGGCTTGCTCCCTCATCCCAGCCTCCCACCCTCCAGGACCTCTACCACCAGTCCTACGAGTGTGTCTGTGTCCTGTTCGCCTCAGTTCCAGACTTTAAGGAGTTTTACTCTGAATCCAACATCAACCATGAGGGTCTAGAGTGTCTGCGGCTGCTCAATGAGATCATTGCTGATTTTGATGAGGTGACAACTCCAAGTGTCCCCCAGACCCTTTGTCCTGGATGCTAGAATTTCCCATGAGTCCCTCCTGCCCACTTGCTCTCCAGCCAGGGCCCCAGCCTCCTCTCCCTGGCCCTGCCACTCCTCCTCTGATCCCCCAGCTCTCCAGCAGCTCTTCCCACGATCCACTCTCCCTCCTGCCACACTCCCTGACCCCACAGCTTGGTCCTTTCCTCTCCAAAGACCTGGGGCTGGGCATCTGAGAGGGAGGAGGGAGAGAGCAAGAAAGACTGAGGACATAGCCTCCTTTCTGTACAGCTGCTCTCAAAGCCCAAGTTTAGTGGGGTAGAGAAGATCAAAACCATTGGCAGCACCTACATGGCTGCCACAGGCTTAAACGCCGCCTCCGGACAGGACACACAGCAGGTATGCCTCCCTTCCTTACCCACCAATCCCCACCTGGGCTTGCACTGCTGGGCCTCACTGACCCATCCTGCTGGACCGGCCCATTGCTAGGATGCTGAGCGAAGCTGCAGCCACCTGGGCACCATGGTGGAGTTTGCAGTGGCCCTTGGATCAAAGCTGGATGTCATCAACAAGCACTCATTCAATAACTTCCGCCTGCGTGTGGGTGAGGGCCCTTCCTTGCTGGGACAGTCTGGGACTTCCTCTTCACCTTCTCAGGCTCTTCCTCCCCATGTCCTTTGTTAGCTACTTCCCAGCTCATTCCTGAATCCCCTTGGCCTCATCCCTGGGGGCGGAGCACGAAGCTGCTGGGCCAGGAGCTCTGGGGCTCAGCCACCCCTTCCCTAAGCCACACCCCTCCAGACTCATCCTCCTTTCTTCTAAGACCTCCAGGCCCTTCAGCCTAAGTCCTGGTGCTTCTTCCTTCCCTCCCCTCCTTCAACCTACCCCCTACCTCCCAGGGCACCTCTTTACCACACCTCTTGTCAGGGTTGAACCACGGACCTGTAGTGGCTGGAGTAATTGGGGCCCAGAAGCCTCAGTATGACATCTGGGGCAACACGGTGAATGTGGCCAGCCGCATGGAGAGTACAGGAGTCCTGGGCAAGATCCAAGTGAGGAGGCCACATTGGAGGCATGAGGTTGGGGGAGAGGATAGGGCCACTCCACACTCCAGGCTCACACCCTTTCGAACACAGGTGACCGAAGAGACAGCCCGGGTGCTGCAGTCCTTAGGCTATACCTGCTACAGCCGGGGTGTCATCAAGGTCAAAGGCAAAGGGCAGCTCTGCACCTACTTCCTGAACACAGATTTGACACGAACAGGCCCTCCCTCGGCCACCCTAGGCTGAGACCCCACCCCATCCTCTCTATTCTAAGATCCTCAATAAAAAGACTCTGGGGACACCTGGCTGGTTCAGTGGGTTGAGCATCCGACTCTTGGTCTCGGCTCAGGTCATGATCTCAGGGTCGTGAGATTGATCCCCGCATCGGGCTCAGTGCTAAGTGTGGAACCTGCTTAAGATTCTCTCTCTCCCTCTCCCTCTGCCCTTCTCTCTCTCTCTCCTCCTCTCCTCTATTAAAAAAAAAAAAGAAGAAGCTTCTGGTATAGCTGCAGATCACCTCCTTGCCTCTCAGCAGGACGCTTCTTCCCAAGCTAACCTGAGTGTTCATTATGCAAGTGTGATCATGAGTGTGTTAGATTCTTCTTCACAAGCTCAGAAACAGGACTGCCTCAGGCTCCCTGCCTCATTCCAGTATTTTGTATACCTCAAAAGCATAAAGAATTTTAGCCACATGGCTCAAAGTAAGGATTTGTCCTTTCCCACTCCCCACCCACAAATATTGGGAAGGAATGGCTAGGAGAATGTCATTTGACCTTTATTCATTCAGTAAACACTAAAGAAGCATCTATTCTGTGCTTCCGAGGCAGTATGGCACTAGAGGCCTGGGAAATGATCTGTTGGGTCCCTCCCTGTTGTCAAATTGAACCCTGCTTTCCAGCCAAGACCTGTAGACAGTTTTGGGATTCTCTTGTTTTCATGTCCCTCCGATGCCCTCTTGCTTCTTCCTTCTGCATCCTTCTGTGTAGGAGCTGATGTTATGTGGGTCTTGATGCATCTCCGGTTCATTCCTACTTGCTCATATTTGGGATCTGTGAGTGGTATCTTGACACCCTAGTTTTGTCACAGATGTTGCACATGAATTCTTGTTTTTTCTCCTAGTTGTTCTTTATGGGAGAGATTCAAAAAGTACACCAGTGCCACTTCTGCTACTATCTTCTTAAAATGCTGTTGGAACAGAGCCAGCCTGAGGCTCTCTAAAACAGAGTCATTCCTCAGAAAGAATGACATAACCCTTTCACTTCGGGGAATCTTAATTTCCTAAGAATGACCAGGGTCACAGAGTCTATTTTGGGTGCTGGCAGAAAGCTGATGTGTAGAATTACAGGGCCTGTAATTGATAGCCTACATTGATAACTTTGTGTTCAAGTGAGACCTCCTTGGGAAATGGAGGAAAGGAAGGCAGTCCCCTAGAACATCGCCCACTGAAAGGACAAAGATGAGTAGCAGGAAGTTGGAGTCATGGTAACAGTGATACCTATCACAAACTTCAGGGTAGAGGTCCCACAGCGGTGCTAAGTGTACTCAGAACATCTGCTGAGTCAGGGAATCTGGAGTGATCAGCCCACATGGGTGATCTTCCTTGGTCAGCTCCTTCAGGGTCTGTAGGCCTGTATTGTCCTAAGTATGATCTGCAGAGAACAGTGCCTCAGAATGGGGGAGGAGAGGGGATTCTGGTTTCTGTATCTTTGAGTCCCTGCCCAAACTAAAAATCACCGGAAACTAAAGGATGCGCCTCTCAACTGTTGAGAAGGACCCCGCTCCGCTGAGAGCACCCAGGAACACTCCTCTCGAGCCTAACGAACGCGCCCCACACACAGGGCTGACCCAAAGTGAGACCAGTTTTAATTGCAAAGCTGCTCCAAGCTTTTGTAATCTGCCCTTACCTGCCCCGCCCCTCCCTCCTCTTCTGCTCCACCCTACCCGCGCTCTCCTCCACCTCCTCGGGGTGAACTGGGTCAGGCCGACGTGAGGAGCATTCCGCCAGAGGACAGCCAGCGTCCTTCCACCGGCGGCAGCAGCATTAGCACCACTAGCAAATCCCAGGCCTAGTTCAGTTTGCTTCACTGGAGAGCATCGATGGAGTTGGCGAGGCTCTCGGAGGGGCCGGGCTCGGAGGGGCTGGGCTCGGAAGGGGCGGGAGCGCCCCTCACCGTCTGGCCCAGGGTGCCCCCGCGGCGCGCGCTGGACGCCTCAGAGCCGGTGCCCTCCAACAGCTTGGCGACGAAGCCCACGCCGGCCGAGCGCAGCAGGCCGCCGCCGGCGCACGCGTACAGCACGGGGTTCACGCTGCTGCTCAGGAAGGCCACCGCGATGAACACGTGGCGCGCCAGGACCAGCGGGTCTGTCATGGGCTGCGGCCGCGGCACCCTGCCGGCCAGCACCCGGCCCGCCTCGGCCAGGTTCACCACGTGGTAGGGCAGCCAGAAAGCGGCGAAGGCCAGGATGATGAGCGCCACCAGGCGGCCTGTGCGGCGGCTGCGGCGGAAGCGCCGGGCCTGCAGCCGGCGCTTGATGTCCGAATAACTGGCCACCACCACCAGAAAGGGCAGCAGGAAGCCGGTGACGGCCTCGAAGAGCAGATGGAATGCCTCGACTCGTGCGCTGGAGTACTCCGGGGAGCACCAGGTCTGGTTCAGTTTCAAGGTCACCGTGCGGAACATGATGACGGGTATGGCCAGCAGAAAGGACATCACCCAGATGCTTACCAGCACCCACCAGGTAACGGCCTTGGTACGAAACTTCTGGGACACGAAGGGGAGAGCCACCGCCAGCGAGCGGTCCAGACTCATGGCTGTGATGAGCAGGACGCTGGCATACATGCTGACCCCGCAGGTATAGTGAAACAGGCGGCAGCCAGCCAGTCCAAAACCCCAGGAGCCCTGGGCCACCGAGTAGATGAAGAAGGGGGCGGTAAGCAATACAGCCAAGTCTGCCAGGGCCAGATTCAGCACCAACAAGGCAGTGACAGAGCGCTTCCGCATCTTTACCAGGATGCTCCACAACACAAAGCTGTTGCCAGGAAGCCCCACAGCCAGCGCCACTGACAGTATGACGATAGTCAACGGCACGATGAACATGACCCCTAGTGAGGACGTACTGCCCAGGACGTAGGGTCTGTGGCCACTGCGAGGACCTGGAGAGCGAGGGCGAACACAGGCATGAGGGTAGGGACCAAGGTTCCCTGACGCCTAGCCTGAGTACTCTAGTCCATCTCCAAGACCAGCAACAGCAGGTGCACATCTGGGATATACTGCTTTCATCACTTCATCAATAGACCTGTCTTCAGGGGACCTGGCAGAGCACAAAAACTGGTTTTCTAACTGGACCCTGGGGCTCCTTTCTGCCCACAGACCCAATTGCAAAATATGGAGCAACAGCAGCAGCCTCCTTCCCTTCTGAGACCCAGAACCATGGGGGGAGGGGGACCTTCCTTACCAAAGCTGTACTCCTCAAAAGCCTAGTTCCTCCGTCACCTGCCAGGCCCTTAGCCCCCTCAGCCCTGTTGACTTCCTCCAGTCACCAATCGACTCTTTCCAGAGCTGCCCAGGGCCCACCAGGAAGAACAGGGATGGGGAGGAGTTTGTGGCTAGGAGACAAGAACAAGTCTTCCCCAATCCTTTTACCACTGGCCAGGCTTTCTTTGGAAATTCCTTAGTACCTTCTCTCACAGTTGTATCCTGTCCCACTACTACCTCCCCTACTCCCAGCATACTTACTTCAAGGCTCTGCTGGGTACCAGTGGGAAGCTTGTGCCAATCCCAAGGTCAGGGCAAAGTGATGTAGCCTATTCCCAGATCTTCCCCCGTTCCAGGGTCCCCAGCCCTGGGTCTGGGTGCTGTCAGCTAAGTCCGCCAGAGAGGAAGTACCAAGAAGCAGAGGAGGGGGAAGACACATCTTCCTGAGGGTGGGGCTGAAACTCCTAGCCCTCCCTTCACTGTGGGGGGGGGTAGTCTTTGTGTTCCAGAGGAGCCTAGCAGGGAGGAAGACTCCTCAGGGGTGGGACCAGTGAGAAGAGCCCAGGAAGGTGCAGTGAGAGGAAAGAGGGGTGAGGGGAGTGAGTAGGCTGGGGTGTGGCCTCAGATGCAGGTCTAGACTGGAGAATTGGACAGAGTACTAAACTGTCATACCAGGAGAAGGAGGGAGGAAAGCCAAAGAAGGGAAATGGGCTCAGATTGATAGGCTAGAATGTTGAGTATCTTTATACCATTATGTAAACAATGTAGATGTTTAGATTAATAGGAAGCGTAGGTTAGACCTGTGGCTAGGTTATGGGTTTAGGTTTAGGTAACATTAGGGTTTAAAGAGGACAGCACCCTGTCTTTGTCTTGGGTTCAAGCCATGAGTGGAGTTGGAGACGGAGGGCTCTCTTCCTGCACCCCCATCGATTCCCTCATTTAAAAGGGTTGCTTCAGCTCTATGTCAGTCAGTTCTCCCTTCCCTTTGGCCAAAGCCAAAGTCCAAAGAATCTCCTTAGTATCGCACGGAATGCTAGTTTCTCCCCCCTTCCCCAGCCACTTGCCTTGAGCTTGCCCGTGTGGCTTCCCTGCCACATGAATTTGGATTTAAGATCTGGGCACTGGGCAAAGAGATCAGCACAACTTCTTTCCTACCTTCCCATAGTTGGCTGTCCGGTCCCACCTTAGACACACAGAAAAAGTAGAGGCTGAGCACAGGGAGAGGAGGTGGGGGCAGTGATGCCTCACAGCTGCCCTGCCAGGAAGGGAAACCAGGAATGTGCAAAGTGAAACAGCCCCCAGATGGTCACTCTTCTCCCTTCCTGGGGGGGGGGGAGCAGTCTCCCCCTTTGACCTCTCCTAAAGGGGCTAAGATCTGAAGTCTTTCCTTCAGTCTGACTGTGAGGCTTCCTGCTTCCCTGCCAATTCTGTCACTTGTTAGGAAAGATGCAGCCTGTGATGGTGGTCCCTCAGGTCCCTTACCCTTTGCAGCATGCCCACTTTCTCTGCTTTGAGGAAAGGCCAGCACGAAGCTGACCCAGTAGCTTTGAAGCAGAGGATGTGATGCAAAGAAATGGGCTGAAACCACAGCAAGAAGGCAGAGCTGAGGAAGGGCTTTCTGACCACAGAAGTTGTGAGATGGGGAGTATGGAAGAGAGGAAGTTAGGGAGCCTCTGCCCCTGCACATGAGAGCCGTAAGAAGCCCCTGCTGTCGGTGTCTGGGGATGTTCTGGCTCAGGCTCCAGGGTCAACCAAAGACCCCTTCTGATAGAAGCTGGGTTGTCTTTGCCTTCTCTCCCACACTACTCCCCACCTCCATGTCTCTCAACAGCCTCTCTTCCTCCACCCCGGACTAGATACTCTAAGCATACTTCCTGCCCCCCAAATCCAGAGCTCCACCCTGCCCCAGTTTGGGTGACCCTGGTGTGACCCTGAGGATTGAATTTCCGTCGCTAGTTCTTGGCCTCTTTCTGGGTGGTGTAAATAGTCACTAAAGCAGAACCTGGGGTGATGGTCTGAGGGAGAATGCAGGTAAACAGCCATTGAAGTTTGCCAGGGACTAAGAGGACTGGAACAAGAGGCTTTCAGCACTAAAATGGGGAAAGTCTTGGGCAAACTGGAACCAGTCAGTCTAGTGACCACAGGTGTGTGCACATGGACACTCTCTAGAAAAGAATCCTATCCTACCTCCCCGAACTCAAAAGCGTCAGGATCC
Source organism: Spilogale gracilis (assembly GCA_004023965.1). Taxonomy (NCBI): domain Eukaryota; kingdom Metazoa; phylum Chordata; class Mammalia; order Carnivora; family Mephitidae; genus Spilogale; species Spilogale gracilis. The sequence continues at coordinate 180,606 of PITA01001041.1, read as the reverse complement.
AGAACAGCTTTGGGACCTGGAGATGGAGAGACAAAGATGGGGGCCAAGTGTTGGAGGGTGCTGAGCTCTTGGGAGGAGTCAAGATTTGACAGACAGAAAAAGGAGACAAAGGAGAGGTACCTCCTTGAAAAATTCTTCCTATCCTCCAGCCATCCACACTATTCCCCGTACCCACTCAGCTCCAAGCCCCAAACGTCCCTAGAGTGAGCACGTGCGGGCTCCTGGGCTCCTTTTTGAGTCAGGTAACCTTTGGAGGAAGAGTTGGATACAGAGGGGAAGACAAATCTGATGCCCAGGCCTCCTCCCCTGCTGTACCAACTGCAAGACAGGAAAACTTTCCTTCCAAACCCTACAGATTGTCTTTCCCCTTCCAGAGCCAGGTTCTTCTCCACTCAGCTCTTTCAGACCCCAGAGAATGGATCCCATTCCCATCTGTCATTCCATACCCATACCTTTCCTTCCTTTTTCTCCCTGTATTTCCAGAGTGGTTCGATAGGTCGGGCTGGGGGAACCAGGCCACCTGGACTGGGGAGGACAAGTAAAGAGGCCACTGAAGGCTAGCAGTGCCCAGCCTTAGGCTGATCCAGCAGAGAACCAGGTGGCTTGGGTACAAGCCAGGCATGAAGAACCACCAGTGGGGGCGTGCTTATGCCATCACGTGATGCCCCTCCCCCCGGGGGAGTGGTATTTCACAGTAGCTGTTGGCAGCCAAGTCAGCAGCTCTGGCACATGGGCACATGCCCGCCTGCAAGGACACTACCATCACCGCTTGTTGGAGGGACCTGGGCCTGACCAGAAAGATCCAAACTGTAGCCACAGAAGGGTCCCCAAACCCTCCAGAGTGGTTCCCTGAGTTCTGGGAGAGGGACAATGGAAGGGGACAGAGAAGAGGAAGGCCCGTTCGCAGGGTTTGGTGTCAAGGGTCCCATCCCTGACTGTCCTTCTCCACCCTGCCCCTGAGGTCTCCATGCCCCCCGCCCTGGCCCACCACTTTGAGCTGAGGGGTAGCTCGGAGCTCCATGGTCCCCTCCCTGGAGCAGCCGCCCCCTCGGGCCTCTCCTGAGCCCTCAAAGAGCCGCGTGAGGAAGCGGGGTCCGGACCGGGGAAGCAGATCCCGGGCGGTGAAGACGTAGAGCACCGGGTTGACGCTGGAGCTGAAGAAGGCCAGAGCAGTAGTCCCAGCTCGCGCTGCCTGGCCCGCCCCGCCCAGCCTCGCCAGGGCCCCTCCGGGCGGAGCCAGAGCTGCCGCCACCTGCAGAATGTTGACGGCGTGGTATGGGGCCCAGAGCAAGCCGAAGGCGAGTACGATGGCGCCGACCAGCCGGCCCACCCGCGTCCCCTGCCGCCCGGCGCGCCAGCGGGCGCCCCGCAGCCGCGCCAGCGTCAGGCCGTAGCAGCCGAGCACCAGCCCGAAGGGAAGCACGAAGGCCGTCAGAGTCTCCAGGCTCAGGTGGGCGGCAGCGTGGGCCGCCGACGGGTGGCACAGCTGGCACACGCGGTCTCCCCACAGGTGGCGGTAGACGGCGGCCGGGGCGGCGAGCAGCAGCGCGGCCAGCCAGACGGCCAGCAGTAGGCGGCGGGCCAGGGCCGGGCTACGCAGCCGGGGCGCCAGGAACGGCCGGGTGACAGCCAGGCAGCGCTGCAGGCTGAGCAGGCTGGTGAGCAGGACGCTGGCGTACATGCTGAGCGCGCACACGTAGTACACGGCCTTACAGCCCGCCTGGCCCAGCGGCCACGCCTGCCCCGCCAGGAAGGCCACGAAGAGAGGCGTGAGCAGTAGCACCGCGCCATCGGCCAGGGCCAAGTGCAGCACGAGAGTGGCCGCCAGTGGTCGCCCCCGCGCCGGCCGCCAGCCCGCCAAGCTCCACACGACGAAGCCATTGCCCGGCAGCCCCAGCAGCGCCGCCAGCAGCAGGAAGGCCGTGCCCGTGACCCGCGAGGCCTTCCAGCTCAGCAGCGTCTCATTCCCCGGGGGTCGGTAGCAGGCCAACATTCTTCCATGCCTACGTGGGGGCGGAGGGGGGAACAACGGAAAGGGCCATAGATGGCACTCAGGGGGTGGGTTAAAAGCCCCTTCTGCCAGGGGAGAAGGGACTGTGTCTCCTCCCACTTCCCTGTTTTCCATCTAGAAACCTTGACTTTACTTCCTGGATGTCCCTAGCCCTGGCTCAAACACTAGTTCTTGGAACCCAAATCCCCTGCTGTTGGTCAGCTAACCCCCCGGAGTCCTGATTCCCCGGTTCTCACCACTTCCACCTCCACCCCTGTAGCTGGGCACCTCCTTTGTCCAGCCCCATTCCTTCTACCTCAGCGCAAGTGAATGGTGGGAAGTCCCAAATGCATGAGCAGATTGACTTACCCAGCTGGGAGCTAGTAGGATCGTGGGCCCACGAGGAGCCTGGGGAAGCTGAAAGGCACAGCCACAGTGAGTAAGGTGCCTACTCCTGTCCTCCGCCTGTCAGGTTTGCCGTGTGAGATGAGAATGGGGAGGAACAAGGTGGAGCTCTTCTCAGGCCTCTCACTGGGGCCCCTCCGGCACTCTACTCTTTCCCATCACTAACACGTCCAGGCGTGTGAGATTCCACCTCCCTAGGAAACAGGATAAGCTGCAGGGTATAGATAAGATTCCCAGATCATGTAGGTGAGTAGGTAGGGACACTGCTGAGTCCTGACTCTAGGTACTACCTCTGCACTCATTCCTCCCCGAGTTCTGGCCCCAGTTGTCCCAACCCTGCCATCCACCTGTTACCTGCTCTCAGCCTTCCTGGCCTGCACTCAGCAGAGAAGGTGACCCAGATTATTCATTCCCCTGGCTGCTCCATCTTGGCCCATTTCCAGACTTCTAATCCTGCTGAGCCCCGCTTTTTCCTCAGCTTCCTAACTACTCCTCTCATCCTTGCCTCAGGCCCTGCCCCAGTCATCCCCCCACCCCAACCTACTACCAGCGTGTACTAGGATACAAGATAAGAAGAAAAGAAATGGTGCGTTGGTAGAGACATGCCGACAAGAAGACTTCTCTGGGTGAAGAAGTCAGGTGATCCTGGAAATGAAGAAATTTGAGGGGGACCTGGTATACTGATAAAATGGAGGTAAAGGGGAAGACACCTGCCCAGTGAACATCTGGAACTGGGACTCCCAAAGAGCCAGGACACCAGTGTGCCCAAGCCCTGCCCACAATCCCACCCTCGGTCCGACCTCCTTTTCCCAAAGCTGCAGTTTGTGGCCCCCACAGTAGGTGTCAGAAAGTCCAGTGCAAATCACACAGGACAGGACAAGGCCTGGGAGCCAGAAACGATCCCTAGAAATTCCCTCCATAGAAAGAAAAAGACCAGGGATCACATCTCGTCATCTCACATGGCTCCCATTTCTCCTCAGCACACACCGCCACCAGACACACACACAGGCTTCAGTGACTTTTGCCGGCAACTCAGGGCCTCAATCCCTCCCCTGCAATCCCATGTAGGCCTCTCCCCTTTCCCTCCCCTTGGACTTTGCCCTTCTTACTGGCCTGGCAGGGGGGCCAGAGTCCGGGGTGACTCACCCCCACCTCGCTGGGGCTGAGATCTAACAGAAAACACCACCACTTCAGCCCCAGCACAGCAGAGAACCAGGGGGCCTAGAACTCACTGGGAGAGGCAGCTCTCCTGCTCCTTCCCTCCACCATGGAGTACCTCTCCGCCCTGAACCCCAGCGGCCTGCTCAGGTGATTTCCAACCCTCTTCTCTACTCTCCAGCTCTGAGGATAGTTCATGGCAACAGAATTCCATTCGGCGCCTAGGAGACTCAGAGACTCATGTACCCTTCCCTGCCCCCACATTCCACAGTGGGCTTGTCCGCTATGGAACCAGCACTCACCACCCCCATACCATGGTCTCTCCCTTTCTCCCTAGGCTACTCTGATCTCCAAACGTAGATCCTTCCCTAACTCTCCAAGCACCGTACCCCCAATCAACCCCACTGTAGTCACCCAACTCCTCAGTTCTTGACCTTTCTTCCCAACTACTAGGTTGGTATCCAGTATGAGCTCTGAGTTTGGCCGGAAAGTCTGGACTTCAGCTCCACCACCCCAGCGACCTTTCCGAGTCTGTGATCACAAGCGGACCACACGGAAAGGTCTAACAGCTGCCACCCGCCAGGAACTGCTAGACAAGGTAAATGAGCCAAATCCCCAAGTTCCTATTGCAGGGGCAGCCAGGAGGCTAGAAAAGAGTGAGAACTTAGAACAGAAAGGCTGAAGTTACTTACAGGGCTGCCCCTCCCTCTGAGAACTAAAAGGGGATGAAGGGGGCAGTCAGCCCAGTGACTAATGCTGGATTTTGTATTTGGGTCAACTCATTTCTTTTCCAGGAGGAAGAGGAGGGAGTGGATAGGGAGGGTTGGAGGATTCCGAAGTCGTGTGGAATGATTTGTATGACAAAACAAGTTCAGGGACGCCTGGGTGGCTCAGTTGGTTGGGCCACTGCCTTCGGCTCAGGTCATGATCCTGGAGACCCGGGATCAAGTCCCACATCGGGCTCCCTGCTCGGCAGGAAGCCTGCTTCTCCCTCTCTCACTCCCCCTGCTTGTGTTCCCTCTCTGGCTGTGTTTCTCTCTGTCAAATAAATAAAATCTTTAAAAAAAAAAAAAAAAAAAACAAGTTCAAGTCCTGATTCTATCAGGCCTTGTTGGTTTGCTAATGTCAAACTGTAGGAAGTTGTTCAATCTGTCAAAACTTCAGTTTCTTCATCTACAAAAAGGAATAAGGATACACCTCCTTGTTGTTGAAGAGTTGTTGAATCAAAGAGGACAATGTATGTAAAGTGCTACATAGATACCTGACACTAATGAAGACTCAGAAGGGTTAAGGGTCATTATTACTGAAAACAGTTCTGGAGGACTCTCTGAGGGTGGGGGACAGTAGGGTAGGACACTGGAGATAGGACCAAAGGTTGGACCTCAACAGAAGCAAGCGAGCTTTTCAATTCGAAGCCAGTAGGAATGGCTCAGAGGGGAAGAGCCAGAGAAGACAATGACGTGGATAATGACATAGGAGCAATTAGGGAAAGAAGTCAGCCCTTGGTGAGGGTCCCCCAGCAACACTGAGAACACTGAGTGCTGGAGCCATTTGAAGGGATGGCAGTTTCCAAGGAAGTAAAGTTGGGGTATCAGCATCTAAGGCCAACCAGTGGATGTGGGGAAGCTGGAGAGGGAAGGGCCTGGCTAAGCTCTGCCCCTTCCCTCCTGCTTCCTGTGGCTGGGCAGGCACTGGAGGCCCTGCTGCTGAGTGGGATGCTAACACTGGTGCTGGAGGAGGATGGGACCGCTGTGGAGAGTGAGGACTTCTTCCAGGTTTTGGAGGATGACACATGCCTGATGGTGCTGGAGTGCGGTCAGAACTGGAGTCCCAGCAGGGTAAGAGGCCCACAGTGGGGCTGTTGTCGGCCACCAGTCCTCTCTCTCTTCTAGTTTCTCTAGCCCAGCCATGATCTTGGGGCACAGGCACTGGGACAGGCGGGGAATTGCCAAGGACCCCTTTTAGGGGGCAAACAGTGCCAGCAAGGGTGTCTGACCCAGTGCTGACGGGGTGAAGTGGTGGCTGCCAGTGTGGAGGGTGCATTGCCCTAATGGAGGTGCCCTACAGAGTGGGATGCTGTCATATGGCCTGGGCCGGGAGAAGCCCAAGCACAGCAAGGACATCGCCCGCATCACCTTCGACGTATACAAGCAAAACCCTCGAGATCTCTTTGGCAGCCTCAATATCAAAGCCACATTCTACGGGCTCTACTCCATGAGTTGCGACTTTCAAGGACTCGGCCCAAAGAAAGTACTCAGGTCAGAGAACAACAGGTCATGTTTCCCCATCCTCCGATATTTGCAGCCCCCCTAATTCCTCGCCTACCCCATTAGCTCTCCCTTGTGGAAACCCCCTTGATGGCCTCCTCCCACCCATCCAACTCCAGCCTGTCTTTGCCCTTCAGGGAGCTCCTCCGTTGGACCTCTGCACTGCTGCAAGGCTTGGGCCACATGCTGCTGGGAATTGCCTCCAGCCTTCGCCACATAGTAGAAGGGGCCGAGCAGTGGCATTGGCAGCGGCAGGATCGCCTCCACCCCTACTGAGAAGGGGCTTTGAGCTGCTTTCTGCCCCTAGACTCGTTCCTGGAGACACACTGTGAGGACAATGACTGCATTGGCTTTGGAGATGTGCGGACAGTACAAATAAAATGACTCACCTGATTTCCCCACTGTCTCAGACCCCATTGTTACGGCCCCATAGGCATAAGGCCTTCCAGCCCTAGCCTATACCCTTTCCTGAAGAATGCTATTCCCTTCCTAGCCATCTTTCTGGCCTCCCACTTATCTTGAAAGACTATAAGCCCATCCCAATGCATCTCGAGTCCACCCTGGTCATTGCTACATCTTGATTCTTTACACCTCCTCCTGTCCCTAAGCTTCCCAATGCACTGAATTCAGCCCTGACTCTGAGATCTTGATTTCTTTATACCATTCTCCCCCAAATAACAAAAACATTTCCAATAAAAATATAAAATTTATTATTAAGACTTTGACTCCAACTTAAACTACAAAGGGGACAGGACAAATATGCCCTTTACCCCGCCCCCATCACCACTCAGTCCCAGATCCAAAGGCCTCAGTCTTCAAGTACTGAGTTCAAAGCACGCCTCCGCTTGGCCACTGCCCCCTGTTGCTGTTCCCAAGCCTCTCGGCGCTTCAGGAAAGTAGTGAGGGCCACATTGCGAGCCACATGGTGGCCAAAAGGGTCTCTTATCAGCTCCTGGTTCCGCTCCCCTGCAAATGGAACCACTCATGTTCAGTATCATCAGGCAATCATCCATCATGCTCACAGGGACTCTCCCTGAGTGAGGGCCCCTCCATGTTCCCTGGGCCCTGGGTTGGCGTCAGGATAATTAACAGATCACTCTCCAAAGAGGAGAAGCCAGGGGAGGGGTGGGAGCACAGGGCCGCATAGTCAATAGAGGAGAAGGGAAGGAGAGCAGACTGCTAAGAATCCATGGCCAACACCACCCTTTAGAACTGAAGTCTCTGCTGAATTGAAATCCCCTCTCTAGCCACCCAGTCATCTGACACAAGAGAAGTTTGGAAAGGTCAGAGATGCCGGTACTCACCCAGCTCAGCAGCAATTTCCTTCCGGGCCCCCAAGGCTGCTCCACTCCAGATGGCATCTAGTACACGGCTGCCATGGCGACTACAGGCCAGAGCCACATATTGTCCCTGCAGTGAGACAAGGAAGGTAGGTCCCCCTAGGGCAGCCCACAAAGGTGTGCTGGGGAGGGCAAAGGTGAAGTGAAGTTTCCAAAGTTTACAGGTGGAGTCTAGAGAATCTGGGAACTACATATTCTCTCTTTGACTCTGAAGGACAGTACTGGGGCAAGCTCATGTTCTCTTAAATGAATGCCGGTGGGGGCATCAAAGCAGAAACAGAACCTTTAGGGTCTTCAGCACACGGCGGCGCTGCTTGCGCGTCACGGAGGGGCTGCTCAGGACGGCATCAAGCACATGCGAGCCAGCAGGGCTCTGGGCTAGAGTCAGAAGCTGTGGTCCTGTCAAGGCACCCAGACTCTGAAGTATAATACCAGGACTGGAGAAATGCAACAGATGCTGAAGCAGGAGAGACCCCAGGACTGTCACGTCCCCCAGGGCCCTGGCCGTGGCCATGTCCACCTGGAAGGACAGAGAGAAGGCATAAGGAGGCAGTCACCAAACTGCCACCTCTGCCTGGATGAAGCCAGAGACTTCACCACCCTCAGCACAAGGCTGAAGAACTTTTTTTTTTTTTTTTTTTTTTTTAAGATTTTATTTATTTGACAGAGAGAAACACAGCCAGAGAGGGAACACAAGCAGGGGGAGCGAGAGAGGGAGAAGCAGGCCTCCCACCGAGCAGGAAGCCCGACGTGGGACTCGATCCTGGGTCTCCGAGATCATGACCTGAGCCGAAGGCAGTCGCTCAACCAACTGAGCCACCCAGGCGTCCCTGAAGAACTTTTTAAACCCTGGCCCCCAATTAGTCACTGGCTTGGTGCCTCTCCTACCTCACCTGATGCTCTGCAGGCACCGCCCCCTCCTCCTCCAGCAGTCCATAGTATACCTCATAAGCCATCAATGTGGCAAAGAGAGGCACACAGGCCACTTGCCGGGAAGAGGGCTCTGCACAGTGGAATGCCTAGAGGGGAAGACAAAACATGATGAGTCTGAGAACGACTTCATCCCTGACCTCCCTAGACAGAGGAAAACATTCAAGAGACCATGAGATGTAAGCTGCCCCGGGGGCAGGATCGCATCTGCCTTGCTATATCCCCAGCTTCTATACACATGACAAGGGCTGAACAAACATTTAGTCCTTAAGTTGTTCTCTTAGTTCTGGGAGACAAGTTTCATGCCAGGGCTATGAGATGGGTTTGGCTTTGTTTCGCCCTACATCTGTGAACTCCTCGGGCATGAGACCTCCTGAGTCCAGAGATACAACCACCAAAGATCAGAGGAGTCCTAACCAGTAGAATTTAAATCAAGGGCATAAACAGGTGGCGGGTGACATCACCTCCAACAACAGTTGCAGGACCTGGGCTTGGTGGGCCCCAACTCTGCGGCATGCTCCCACCAGGGCAATGACCACCCCTGGGTGACCTTGAGCCAGCACAGCTTCCAGGGCGGGGCTCAGCTCCTCAAACACAGGGGACAGCTGAAGACAGAAATAGAACAAAAAATTTTTGGCATTCTGTAACAGTGGACTAAGTTACTCAGAGAACTCTTCCTATTGAGAACAACTAAAAATGCTAGATAAACATTGCCGATATCGGTTTTGGTTTGGCCACGCTAAGTCCAGCACAAGGGCACAGTCTTAGAGGAGCCGCCTCACCCGGGGGGAACAAGGTACTTTAAATGGCCACACTCTCAAGATGAGAGGCTACTAGAATTAAATCCGCCCTTCTTACCCCAACTCCCAACCTATGAGATCACAGGCAAGCATGCCTTGGTGCTAAGCAGCAAAGGCAAAAAGAAGCTAGGCAATACCTCCAGCACTCATACAGATCTGTAGCTAAGTACCCAGGGTCTGACTGGACCATAGAATCTCAAGCTGCACATCTGGATTAAGCCAGTCTCCTGCCAGGCTTCTGAGAAGCTAATAAAAATCCTTTCTGGGAAGAAGGCACTTTTGTCCTAAGCTGTGAGAAAACCCCAGGAATAATCTTTCTAGGAGAATGGCCAGGACACACACTGTCAGAGACACTGAAGCAGGCACACAATAAAATAAAGCCCAATAAACAAGAACTGGCAGAAACACCACAGTACAGAAAGAGATCCAGCCCCATTCTCAACTCACCAGCTCAGGGGTAGTAATAGCATCCAGTAAACGCTGCAAAGGGAAGTTGGCAATAGGGTGTGCAGCCAGGGCCTGCAGCTGCCCCTGGAAGTGATCTTCAAAGAGGCTCTGGAGCCTTAGGGGCTCCAACACTAGCAGGACTTGCTCCAGGAGTCTGGAGCTTGTCTGATCCCGCAGAAATAGCAGCAGGGGGCTAGGGACAAGGAGAAGGTGATCAGCCTTTACTCTATTTTATCTAAAATACCAAGTCACTTCATTCACTTTGCACAGCTTGACCATACCTTCCATCTGCTGAGGAGTTGCGGCTACTCAGATAGCTGATCACAGCACTGCAGAGATGAGCGCAAAACTGGGGCAGTTTGCGGTGTAAGACTTGTAAGGCCACTTGAAGGCAGAAGCTGGAGATCTTGTCAGTGATAAATACTGTGGGAGAGGGCATAAATAATCAAAGCTCCTCCAAAATCCAGCCAACCTATACAACCTCAAACCTCAGGCAGTAAGGTACCAGAGACTATGGACATAAAGGCTCTATACAGAGTCTGCAATATCAAACCAATTCAGATTTGAAAAGAAATATGACTGACCTAACTAAGGTCTTTGCATGATGACAATCACCTCCAGAAAAATGGGTCCTAGACCCTCTTTCTATCACCCTCCTTACCAGCAATGTCTTTCAGAAAGCAAGAACTCAGGTCCTGAAGGTGATTCAAGAAAGTTTCAGGGACCTCAAAATCAGCAGGCTTACACTCCCGAGCTGGGGCCCTTTGTGCATCTGAAAGGAAATCAAAGACATATGCAGTGCTAGGATCACAAATGACATCCAGGAGGGAGAATGAGTCCACAGATGATCGAGGATTCAGCTCGGAGATGTAGCACACCTACACACCTCTCTTCTCATCTGGATGACTGAACTGAGGCTATGTTTCTGTTGTTTTTCTTTGTTTTGTTTTTTTGTTTTAAATATTTTATTTATTTGACAGAGAGAAACCCAGTGAGAGAGGGAACACAAGCAGGGGGAGTGAGAGAGGGAGAAGCAGGCTTCCCGCTGAGCAGGGAGCCCGATGTGGGATTCAATCCCGGGTCTCCGGGATCATGACCTGTGCCGAAGGCAGTCGCTTAACCAACTGAGCCACCCAGGGGCCTCTATGTTTCTGTTTTAATTTTTCTAAGAAATTTTAACCAGCTCTCCACTGGTCCATAGGAATAGGCCAAACTCTCAATCAGGAATTCAAGATGTTCAGAAATCAAGCCTCCTCTAAACTCTCTAACCTTCTTTCCCAGAGTTTTTCAAAATGTAGGTCACTGTCTATAACTGCATCATGAAATCAGCTTAATGTATCTTTTTTTTTTTTAAAGATTTTATTTATTTGACAGAGAGAAACACAGCCAGAGAGGGAACACAAGCACGGGGAGTGAGAGGGAGAAGCAGGCTTCCTGCAGAGCAGGGAGCCCGATGTGGGACTCGATCCCGGGTCTCCGGGATCATGACCAGAGCTGAAGGCAGTCGCTTAACCAACTGAGCCACCCAGGCGCCCCCCCTTTTTTTTTTAATATTTTATTTGACAGAGAGAAACACAGCCAGAGAGGGAACACAAGCAGGGGGAGTGAGAGAGGGAGAAGCAGGCTTCCCGCTGAGCAGAGAGCCCGATGCGGGACTCGATCCCAGGTCTCCGGGATCATGACCTGAGCCGAAGGCAGTCGCTTAACCAACTGAGCCACCCAGGCGCCCCACCTTAGTGTATCTTAACCAAGCCTTTTTCAACAGAATAGAACAGACAAAAATAAATCAGAGAAGGGGCGTCTGGGTGGCTCAGTCATTAAGTGTCTGCCTTCAGCTCAGGTCATGATCCCAGGGTCCTGGGATGGAGCACAGCATTGGGCTCTCTGTTTGGCAGGAAGCCTGCTTCTCTCTCTCTGGCCCTGCTTGTGTTCCCTCTCTTGCTGTGTCTGTCAAATAAATAAATAAAATCTTTAAATATCTAGAGGCGCCTGGGTGGCTCAGTCGTTAAGCATCTGCCTTTGGCTCAGGTCATGATCCCAGAGTCCCAGAATCAAGCCCCACATCAGGCTTCCTGCCTCGCATCAGGCTTCCTGCCCCGCGGGAAGCCTGCTTCTCCTTCTCTCACTGTCCCCGCTTGCGTTCCTTCTCCAGCTGTTTCTTTCTGTCAAATAAATAAATAAAATCTTAAAATAAGGGGCACTTGGGTTGCTCAGTCATTAAGTGTCTACCTTCGGCTCAGGTCATGATCCTGGAGTCCCGGGATGGAGCCCTGCATCAGGCTCCCTGCTATGCGGGAAGCCTGCTTCTCCCTCTCCCACTCCTCCTGCTTGTGTTGCCTCTCTAGCTGTGTTTCTCTCTGTCAAATAAATAAATAAAATCTATTTTAAAAAATTAAATAAATAAATAAATATATAAACCATAGAAGAAAATACCAAATGCGCCACATAGAGTAAGAATATTGTTCCTTGAAGTTCTGTTCTTGTATTTTTTTTTTTTAAGATCTTATTTACTTATGGACAGAGAGAGAAACGGCAAGAGAGGGAATACAAGCAGGGTAGTGGGAGAGGGAGAAGCAGCTTTTCTGCTGAGCAGAGAGCCTAACATGGGGCTTGATCTCACCCCCATGGGATCATGGCCTAAGACAAAGGCAGAAGCTTAATTGAGCCACCCAGGTGCCCCTCAAAGTTCTGTTTTGAGTCAAATTATCAGTATATATACAGATAGGGAGGTTCAATGATGTTTAAAAAAAAAATTCCCTAAGTTGTGGTTTAAAAGAAATTGACATCCATTGTGCAAATGAATCACCTCTTGCCCCCGGCCCATTCTACTAGCTGTCCCTTGAACACACCCATGCATCCTCACCTCTGGGCCTCTTTTCACGCTAATCTTTGGTTTTTTAAGCCTTGTCCTCATTTCTCTATTTCTTCAAAGTCATGAGGAATTACTCCTCTGCTTACTCTCTCCTTCTGGACTTCCTAAACTCTCCTCTCCTCTAGGCCCACTTCCCTCTCTTGTAGTACTTACCAGGTGACTGACAGCCACGGTGTCTGGTCCTCTCAGACTCCAGAACAGTCCCTCCCAACACCTGCAGCAGAGTTCTGACCACGAAGCTGGCATGTGTGTCTCCACAGTAGAAAAGAAAATCATCACACACTTCAGAGGCTAGTCCCAAAACCAGCCCCTCCAGGGTCTCCAAGGAATCATCCTCGAGGTTCTCCTCCTCCTCCACGTCCTCCTCTTCCTTGTCCGTTGGGCTCCCCAGCAATCGAGGCAGCTGCAGCAAAGCACTTTGCAATACATGTACCCCGCATCGATGACAGGCCACAGAACGCAAGCTGGAGCACAAAGCAGCCCAGACTCGACAGAGCGGTTTCAGGGGACTGAATCCCAACAATTCCTGCATAATCTCACTGCCAGTCCTGTTTGTGGCCAAGGCTAGGGCCTGAGCCTCCACTTCCTTAAAAACATTGTGCACCATCAGTTCTGGATAGACAAGAAAAGAAATATTTTAGAGACTAAGAGAATAAGGTTATATTCCATCAGTTAACCGAGTGAGGGGGACAGGGGAAGCGATGAAGAGGATAGGGGAGATATGACTAAGTCCCTTCGCCCTGGGACCCATGAAAATCTTCCTGTCTGTTCTGGAATTTACGCCCAATGAATCCCTCTTAGTCCCACCCTGCGGTTGCTCCCCACCTCGTTCTTCTCCATTCTCGGGAGCCTCTTTCAGAGCGGACAGCGCCCGGCGGAAATACCCCAGAGCTTCGGGACTCAGATGAGGGTGCGCATCTATGGCCGGCTCCGAGCTCCCGTCGGGAGGCGGGCAGGGTGGTCGCCGGCGGCCTGGTGGGGGGCGCCCGGACCCCTTGGCCCCACGCCCTCGTTTGCCACCTCCTGGGAACCGGCGTCCCGCCTTGTGGGGGGAGCGCGGACCCAGCCCCATGGGGGCTATAAAGCCCGTGTCCGTCTGCCAAAGTCTCCCCAGCCACAGGAGAACCTCAAGCGGCCAGGCGCGTGCCTGGACCGCACCGAGTCTAGAAACGCCGTCGCGCTCAGAGCGCAGCGTATACGTCATAGTCCCGCGACGGCCCCTAGCCCGGTGGCCATGGGCGTGCTTCCAGGTCGCCCCGCCTCCATTCGTCCAGCTCTGTCCCACTGGAGAATTACCCCAGACCGGGTGACTGCCCCATCCACGCTGCCAGCTGATCCCGGACCAGAACGCAGACTGGCTTCCAGCCTCACACTCTGACTCAGTTGCAGTCACCCCATCCTGCCCCCGCGGCCGGAATTGAAGTTCTCGAAGACCGAGGACTTTGCGAGCTAGACCGCGCCAAGACTCCCAAGACTGCACGGGTAGCAGGTAAGGGGTGTGAGCTCCCTCTACTTAGGACTCAGGGTCCCTGGGCTTCGCGCTCACCCCCGACGTGGAAGCCGCGCCTCCGCGCTAAGCCTGACAGAGCCAGGCCAGAGGCCAGAGCTCCTGATAGCCCAGCAGCCTGCGTGGACACCCCCCCCCGGAGGGGCTGCCGCGCCAGAACCGCCCATGGTCAGCTGCTTTCAGAGTCCGGGTAGGTGTCTAGCCCTGGACAGTCCTACCCAGTCCCTGGGGTCATGGTCCCTTGACGGCTCCTAGCCCGGCGGCAGTGGCCAATTCCTTCGCCTCCCAGAAAGGACCAACAGCCTTGCCTTGCAGCCCACACTATTGTCCCGCTCTGAATCTTCTCTCTGCTCAAAGGATCCCAACCTTGCCTCCTCCTCCTCCCACTCTCTGGATCACCCTTCCACATTCACAGTTCGCAGGCTTCCCTAGAGCAAGTGTTTGTTTCCACAGATTTCCCGCTTTTGTTTGTGAGTCATGGCAGCTCCCATGAAAGGCCAAGTGTGTGTGGTGACTGGTGCTTCCAGGGGTATTGGCCGTGGCATCGCCTTGCAACTCTGCCAAGCAGGTGCCACAGTTTACATCACTGGTCGCCATATGGACACCCTGCAGGCCACTGCTGAGGAGGTGGGTGCTTCCTCTGGAACCACAGGAGCAGCAGCCTCCTGAGGTGGCCCTTCCCATTAACCACTCCTTCCGCTAAACCCTTACCTGAAGCCGTAATATTCCTCAACACAATGTGAATATTTACTCCAACTAGAAGAAATAAAGCCCATAAACAACTTCAGATCAGGTCAAAGTTTGCCACTGAGTTTTATGAAAAACCTTTCTGTCTGAGACCTTCAGGGGTTTTGGAATTGCAACCGAAAGGTTGTGGACCTGTGCTTTCCTCTATTTTAGGCAAGACTTTATTGCACTGTGCGCTTTCGCTTGACTTTCTACTGGATTTTGGTTAAATATTTGGTTTGCCAGACATTGCACAAAGCACTGAGATTAACCAAGACTAGTAAGATGTCACTTCTGCTTTTTTTTTTTTTTTTTTTTTTTTTTTTTTTTTTTTTTTTTTTTTTTTAAGATTTTACTTATTTACTTGACAGAGAGAGAGATCACAAGTAGGCAGAGAGGCAGGCAGAGAAAGGAGGAGGCAGGCTCCCTACTGAACAGAGAGCCTGACGCGGGCCTTGATTCCAGGACCCTGAGATCATGACCTGAGCCGAAGGCAGAAGCTTTAACCCACTGAGCCACCCAGGCACCCTCACTTCTGCTTTTAAAAGATGGGGCCTAGCAGGAAATCGGAGGCACAGAATGCTCCAGGAGCTTGGGTGAGCAGTTAGGAAGCGAGGTAAGAGGGTGGGACCCAGAGCATGTACCTGGAGATAGGAGGATTGGTCTTGAAGAATAAGGTATTTTTCTTCTCATGAAGTTAGAGGATAGGGTACATTTATGGAGGGCAAGATAGAACAGAAAGTAGAAATAGTTTATAGCTGAGAGCTTTGGTTTTTCAGTTGCTAGGCGGGAGCATTGGTGAGGTGACGGTCAGAGAGCTGGGTAAGAGTTACACGTGAGTAAGGGTTAACACGTGAGTAAGGGTTACACATGAGTGGTGAAGGGTGGGAGCTCAGAGGGTCAGAGATGGGAAAGACCGAGAAGAAGGGAAAAGAGAGGGACTCCTGGGGCGCCTGGGTGGCTCAGTTGGTTAAGCGATTGCCTTCGGCTCAGGTCATGATCCCGGAGACCCAGGATCGAGCCCCACATCGGGGTCCCTGCTCGGCAGGAAGCCTGCTTCTCCCTCTCTCACTCCCCCTCCTTGTGTTCCCTCTCTCGCTGTGTTTCTCTCTGTCAAATAATTTAAAAATCTTTAAAAAAAAAAAAAAGAGAGGGACTCCTTTCTCAGGAACAGCCCCCCTGCCTTCTTTGTCCCTTGCCTTCCCCTAGCAGAGTACAATGCCTTGCCCATGATCAGTCTCAGTAAATGTAGATTTTAAACCTAAAATCCCAGTTCTTTGGGGTCTGTAGGGAAAGGACCCAACATTCCTGAAGCTCCTCAAAGAGACACCAGAGGGCGGTATTGTTCACCATCTTCCCTCAGCTGCTGACTTTGATCATGTATTGCACTCTCGGCCCCCTAAGCTGGGAGTTGAAGAGAGTTGCTAGCGTCTCACATTCATGTGCAACTATAAACTCATATCTCCTCTGTCCCTCACCAGGCACAATCTCGAGGGGGCCGGTGTGTGCCTGTAGTGTGTGATTCAAGCCAGGAGAGTGAAGTGCAAAGTTTGTTTGAGCAAGTGGATCGAGAACAGCAAGGGCGTCTGGATGTGCTGGTCAACAATGCCTATGCCGGCGTCCCGGTACCCTTTAAACTTTGATTCCAACTCCACATTCCCAGCCTCCCCCTCTGACCCCACTCACTGTCCCTTTCATTATCCAGCCTCACTTACCTTCGTGCCTTCAGGTCATCCAACTCACCACACTCCCTGTGCCTTCCAGGCAATTATGAAGAACATTAAGAAAGCATTCTGGGAAACCCCTGCCTCCTTCTGGGATGATATCAACAATGTTGGACTTAGGTGAGTGTTCCCTTTGTCCCACCACAAGGGCTGGGTAGGCCTGGACCTTTCCCCATGTGCCCTCTCCTTGTTCCTCTGACCTTCCCATCTCTTTTCCTTCTTGTTCCATTCATCTCATGCCTCTGGAGAATTTCCATCCAGGTGGATCTGTATCTGGGAACAATGAGTTTTACCTTGCTTCCATCAGTAATTTTTGTCTGAACTTGCTCTTGGCCTCTCTCCTGCCTTATTATGCACACCCTAATGCATGGCCCAGAAGGGAGCCTCCTTTCCTCAGTAAGGCACACTACCTAGAGTTGACATTGACAAAAATGGTTAGAGGAAGAAATTTGTTTGTTTTAGATCAAGAGACAGTCAATGAGAGTGAGTGCCTGCTGTTTAGCCTCCATATCCTCACTATAGACCCGCAGGCAAGGCCGGCACTCCCTTGTCAGAGTTACACATACATCTGGCAGGGCAGTGAGATGAAACACAGCATGTAGAGTTCACCTAGCATGATACACCAGTTGTGTCCCTTTTTTTAGTGTTGGAACGATGGTGCCCTCTCAGAAACTGCTCCTTGGGTGTGATCAGCCACTTGTGGGAGTAGCTAAAAGAACACCCACAGCTTCTAGTGGCAATCCCAGGGAAGCAGGGTTAGAATTCAGTTGTGATTTCTGAGGTAGAAGAAGGACGATGAGGAGGGAAGGCTGGTCAGCTAAGAGGCAAGAAAGAAAACCCAAAGACTGGTAATTGGCAATGCCCACATGCTTAGCCCTCTGAAGGGAAAGGCCCTCCACAGTCTCATCTCTTTCCAGTCAGGCTTAAGAGCCTATAAGGCAGTGAGGTCCAGACCTTGGTCCCTGAGCCCTGACAAATTTTCCAAAATAAAGGTCACTTAGTGAGTCTCTTGGAAGCCCAGCAACACGTCCTCACCCCTCCACACATTAATGTACATATTTACCATGCCTTTTTTTCTGCATTACCTTAGGTTGGGCTTTCCTTTTGAAACTATAATTCTCTGTCCTTGTTTCCACTTGGAGGATTTACACGTCTCCCATGCAAATGAAATGCTTTTCTGGTTTCCCAGTATATGTGCACTGGGTTTTCCCTACATAGAAAGGTGGGAAACTGAGTTTTTCCTTTACTCTTATCCATTGGTGGTCTATTTCACCAGTGTTCCTCTCAGAAAGTGGCCTCTAGCCCTTGATTCCCCAGGTCTTTGGCTGCCCCTATGTGGCCTTCTCTTGGTTGTCCCAGCCACTAGAGGACAGAGGAAGCTTCCAGGGCTACCGCAGCAAGGCCAGCAGCGAACATCATTTATTCCTTCTCCTTCCTTGCCCCACTCTGTAGAGGCCACTACTTGTGCTCCGTGTACGGAGCACGGCTCATGGTTCCAGCTGGCCGGGGGCTCATCGTGGTCATCTCCTCCCTTGGGGGGCTGCAGTATCTCTTCAATGTCCCCTATGGCGTGGGCAAAGCTGCGGTGAGGATCCAATAACACGGGGGTTAGAGGGGCCTTGGACAGTGATGGTACCTCTAGCGCAAGACAGAATTCCCAGTGGTCAGAGTAGTAAGGCTGACTGGCCCCTTCCCCCCACACACACTGCCCCTCCACAGACAGCTCCTCTGCCCAGGCTCCTCTTGGGTGGGCAGAGTAGGGAGCACACTGGGAGGTAGACAGCTGAGACAGGGCTGCTGGGAAGGGTAAGGGGGCTGGGCGTCCCCAGCAGAAGCAGCAAAGGCAGGGAAGGCAGGGTAAAGAGGGGATCTGGCTCCCATGCCCTGGCTCTCACCCTGTCTTCTGTCCTTCTACAGTGCGACAGGCTGGCTGCGGACTGTGCCCAGGAGCTGCGGCGCCACGGGGTCAGCTATGTGTCTCTGTGGCCAGGATTGGTACAGACAGAACTAGTGAAGGAAGTCGTGGTGAAAAACGATGATACTGACAATCCTCTGTTGAAGGAGGTGGGCAAGGGGAGGGCAAGGGACGCAGAGGACGCAGAGGACTCAGCCTCTCCGTTCTCAATGATAAGACAGTAAGAGCCCCTGGTGCCTACTGAGGCTGAGCACTGGACACACATTATGCCTTTTCATCCTGTAAGGGAGATATTATCTCCATTTTATAGGTGGCAAAACCGAAATGTTAGAAACTTGCTCAAGATCACGTATGCCATAAGTGGAAAGGCTTGATGCTCCGAAGTCCATGCTCTTGACCCCTGCACTGAACTAGCCTAGGAGGTCAAGATGTAGTTGACATCCCAAGATATTTCCACTTAGGAGGGACAATGGGTCCAGGGCTCACCTGGATGGAGGGAAGAGTGGCTTCAGCACCTTCTGGGATTCTGAGTCCTACAGGTGCAGTCATGAGGGCCTGTCTCCTGGAAAAGGAGCTGGAAGTGGGGAAGAAATGCAGTTCTCTTGGAGATTAGCCTTTCACTTCTCTTCACTTCTCTTCCCCTGTATTTCAGCTCAGATCTAATTTCTCCTCTGCGGAGACCACAGAAATGAGTGGCAAATGTGTGGTGGCTTTGGCAACAGGTAAAGAGGTTGGGGACAGCTGGTAACAAGAAAGAGCCTGGAGATAGGGCACCTGGGGGACTCAGTTGGTTAACCGCCTGCCTTCAGCTCAGGTTGTGATCCCAGGGCTCTGGGATCGAGCACTGCATCAGGCTCCCTGCTCAGCGGAAACCTGCTTCTCTCTCTGCCGCTATGTGCTTTCTCTGTCTCTTTCTTCCTCTCAGCTAAATAAATAAATCTAAAGAAAAAAGAATGAAAGAGAGGAAGGGGGGAAGGGTGGGTCTGGAGAATCTGCAGGGAGGTGGCATCCAGTTCTGAGCCCTGGCCTGGGAGGCGGCTGAGGAACAGGCCCTTCTTTTCTCTGGCTTCTGGAGACCCCAAAAGGGCCCAATGTGAGGTTTAGGAGACTCAGGAACTGGCTTACAGAAAGTGTAGCCAGGAGCCAGAGGTCTGACAACCTTCCTAGGAACAGAAACAATTCTGGGCACCCAAGCCTGTCTCAGTGATGCCCTGTCCCCTGGGGCCCAACCCTTGTCACACTGCATCACTTTCATGCCTCCTCAGCTGTATTTGTGCCCACAGACCCCAATATCCTGAGCCTGAGTGGGAAGGTGCTGCCATCTTGTGACCTTGCTCGACGTTACAGCCTTCAGGATGTGGATGGTAAGAGCTCTGGCCCAGCAGCCAGCGTGAACCTCCCCTCTTCTGTTGCCTACTCGCTCCTCCTTCTCCCACACTCTCTTTCCATTCCTTCTTCCCTCACGTCCCACTCAGGCCCTTCAGCCAAGGCGGAGGTGTCTAAGTAGTGGGAAGTGAAGATCTAACCCTCCTTTTCCTGTGGTCCACAGGCCGCCCCGTCCAAGACTATTTGTCTTTGAGGTCGGTCCTCTCCCACGGCTCCAGTGTAGGCTGGCTGGCTTCCTACTTGCCTGGCTTCCTCCGTATGCCCAAGTGGATTATGACCCTCTATGCTAGCAAGTTCTAACCCTCCTGACCTAACGTCATAACTCTGCTCTCCCTCGGGTTACGCCGTAGGGCCTGTCTCAGTGGAGCCAGGCAGCCTCGCCAGCTTACCTCATACCCTTGACTGGAGGAGAAGGCCTCCACTGTGTGTCCTGGGTGGGCCTTGGGGGCCCTTATGGATCCTCCTTTATGCCTTAATTTTAACTGCCCCCTACATATTACTTCTTGCCTTCTTATTGACAAACACTCTAGGGGCTAATAAAAGTCTCATTTCGGGACGCCTGGGTGGCTCAGTTGGTTAAGCCACTGCCTTCGGCTCAGGTCATGATCCTGGAGACCCGGGATCGAGTCCCACATCGGGCTGCCTGCTCGGCCGGAAGCCTGCTTCTCCCTCTCTCACTCCCCCTGCTTGTGTTCCCTCTCTGGCTGTGTTTCTCTCTGTCAAATAAATAAAAAAAATCTTTAACAAAAAAAAAATAAAAGTCTCATTTCTCTTTCAGCGAGTTTTGACTGTTGATTGTATGTTCAGCAAAAGTGTTAAGTGCTTGAGGGAAGGACTCCAAGATATGCAGACTGTTTAGGTCCTCAGGGAGTTCCCTTGGAACAAAAAGGACCAAGCCCCTTTCCTCCAGATGTGTTCCTGCTCTTCCCTGTAGAGCTGCCCATCTCAGGCCAGGAGGCCTGTTTCCGCACCTGCCTGGGGAACAGGTTCCCTCCACAAGCAGAAGCAGGCACGCCCCTGTCTCACAGTCCTTTCCCACCCCTGCAGTCGACCATCTCCTCAGAGATGCCTGCTGCTGCATTCTAACTGGGCGTGATCTCAGGGCAGCAAGGGCAGATGCCTTGGTGTTTATGATTTGCTAGCATTTGGGAGGAGAGTAGTGTCCAAATCAGAGCGAGAGGCAGAGGAATAGCTGCAGGTACCTTCTTCTCAGGATGGTACCACCCAAATTGCTTCCCAAGGCATTGACAGCAAGAGTCCTGTAGCGCTGCCCAGCCTGCTCAGGGGGCTGTCCCAGCCTGAGGCAAGGCCGCCCGGGGTGTGTGGCTCTAGACAACCGTCAACAGAGCCAGACTGTCCGACTGTCCGGTGGCAGTCCATCAGAGGCGCAAAGACCATTTTTCCTCTTTGCAAAAGGCAGAGTGAGAGCTGAGGCTTCTCAAAGCTGCCACAGCATGTGCAGAAACTGTGACCTTCCCATGGCTTCTAGGGATGGCACTGCTTCTTGTGCCAATGATGTGCGCGAGGGCGGCTCACTGGCTCATGAGCGCCGGACTCTGTGCTTTTCTTCCAGCTCTGCAGTCCATGGTAACTCCATGCAGCTTGACTTTAGCGTCAGCAAGAATATACATGCTACAGAAACCAAGAAAGGCTACTGATCAGGGCTTCTAGTTACTTATTTATTTATTTACTTATTTATTTAGAGAGCGCTGGCTTAGCGCATGACTGGAACTATGTACCTAAATTCCATTATTTGGCCAAGCGCCCCATGTAGATGACAGTGATCAGGTGTCCTCAGCACCCTCTCACCCCCTCCCACTCACCACCTTCAGTTTCTGTCATCTAGGGTTGGCGAGGGGCTGGGGCCTTGCCTGTACGCTACAGTACCAACAAGGGCCTCTCGACCTGCAGCCTTCCACGGCCGTCAATAGAACAAATCCTTGGGTTGCCACCTAAAGGCCACAAAGGATTTGGGAAGAATACGGGTTTCTACAGTCATGCAAATCTGCGGACAAATTTTGGCTCCCCCACTTTGGGGAATTAAATGAAGTAACAAGTATAAGACCCCAGGCAGTGTGTAGCCATCGAAGCTATCAGTTCCTTCTCTTGACGAATATTTTAAGAACATACTCTGTGCCAGTCACCATTCTTGGCTTTGGGAACGCAGAGCACAAACCAGGCGCTGGCCCACAAAGAATTTTCACTTCAGCCCTGAAAGACCCTAGAAGCCATCTTGACTTTCCACTGACTGGAGGAATTGCGTGAACTGAGGCCCCCAGGGTCCACAGCATATGGAGGGAGACCTCAGTCCTGGTATCCCGAGAAACCAGAGGGGCAGTGCTCTTCCTGGCACCCCACACTATTTCCCTCCAACAAGCATCAGACACTCTTTGAAACAAGTAATAGAGTAACAGCTCAGAGGGATGAAGCATGGATGGTGAGTTTTGATTGGAGGTGGAAGAGATTCAAGATCTGAGAAACCCAGTAGGAGAGTCACAGGATATTGTGGGGAATCGAAGTTCATTCCAAAAACAATGTTTATGCCTACACACAGCGCCATGTCAGGCCCCAGGAAGACTATTTACATTTGCAAGATAGGTGCCATAGCCAAGTTCACGCAGAGTACCCTGAGAATACAGGAAGAAGCAACTAGCTCCATTAGAGGACCGGCCAGAGACTTAAAAAATGGGGAGAGAGGAGGAGTGGGGAGATTTCATTATTTCTAATTAAGAAAATAAAGGGCAC
The DNA here is from genome assembly GCA_004023965.1 of Spilogale gracilis. Lineage (NCBI taxonomy): Eukaryota > Metazoa > Chordata > Mammalia > Carnivora > Mephitidae > Spilogale > Spilogale gracilis. Next base: position 158,394 of record PITA01001041.1, on the reverse strand, counting down.
ATACTGAGGCACAAAAGGGGTCCTTTTCCATCCTAGATTCCCTCATTACCAAGTTAAGTACAAAGAGCTTCCAGTTCCTCTGGTCTTCCAGCACACAAGCCCAGGCAGGCCCAGGACCCCTGGACCTTGCTCCAAGCAAGCCAGCCCACTTCTAAGCCCCCTGAGGCACCTTGGTACAGTGGGCCGTGGCATTCACCCCGTGCCCGTCCTTCATTCCTGCTCAGGGCTGGTTCTGTCTCTGCAGCTCAGCATGAGCTCAACAGAGGCCAGGTTGGCCTGGTCAGATGGGAAGCCCCAGGACTCTGTGAACAGTCCCTGGGCAGGGGCACCCATGGCTGTGTGTGTGATGGGGCGGCTGGCCAAGGCGAGTGTCAGGGAGGGGTCAGGACAGACTGAGATCAGCAAGGGTGCCCCTGGATGCCTGGAGGCAGGAACTGAGATAGAGATGAGGTTTTGCGGGGAAAGGCAGGGACGAGAATGTTGTGACATGCCCAGGAAAGTGAAACCTAAAAAGAATGAGTTGTGTGCAGCCTGGGAGGCAGCCTGGCTTCACTGACCCCTCCTGCTCCTTTGAGTCACCACCCTGGGTCTCCCTGTGATTGTCTAATTGTCTCATGATGAAAACTAAAAGCACTTTGAGAGCCAGACCTTTGTTTCACAGGCCTGCCTGCACTGGTCTGCCTTTCCCTGCCCGGGGCTAGGCACCGAGGAGGCCATCACCGATGTCAGCTGTCCAGGAGATGGAAGGGCAGGGGGAACATTTAGCACTGGTGCCAGGGAAAGGGCAGGGGAGGATGGGCTGTGGAGAAAGAAGGAGCAGTGGAAGGTTGGGGGGCCTGAGAGGGCATAGGTGGAAGGGTCCAGAGAGAGGGACTTAGTGGAGGGGTAGACCAATGAAGGGGGTGAGGACCAGGGACCATATGGGCTGGGGGACAGGCTGTAGCAAAGTGACTTCTGAGGTCACCGTAGGGACTCTGCCCAGGAATGGGGAGACCAAGATGCTGGAGGGGCCTCCAAAAAGATCTCAGAAGGAGTCAAGACCTCTGAGGACTATGGGTGGTAGGAACCATAATGGGGAAGGAAAAAGGACAGGACTGGGCCCAACCACTTCATCTTGATTTGCCCACTGGGCTGCTGTGGGGCCCTCATGTGGGCTTTTCTTTCCCCTTGCCTGAATCCCTGCCAGCCCACTGTACCCAAAGGGTCCTTCAGGAACTGATGGGAACTCCTCCTCAGTGACCTGTCCTGAAAGCTGGAATCTAACATCCCTCTGTCCAGTCCTTGCTGATCTCAGTCTGTCCTGACCTCTCCCTGACATTCGCCTTGGCCGGCCACTCTACCACACACACACCCATGGGTGCCCCTGTCCAGGGATTATTCACAGAGCGCTGGGACTTCCCATCTGACCAGGCCAACCTGGCCTCTGTTGAGCTTATGCTGAGCTGCAGAGACAGAACCAGCCCTGAGCAGGAATGAAGGACGGGCACGGGGTGAATGCCACGGCCCGCTGTACCAAGGTGCCTCAGGGAGCTTAGAAGTTGGCCGGCTTGCTTGGAGCAAGGTCAAGGGGTCCAGGGCCTGCCTGGGCTTGTGTGCTGGAAGACCAGAGGAACTGGAAGCTCTTTGTGCTTGACTCGGCAATAAGGAAATCTAGGAGGGAAAAGGACCCCTTTCTAGGCCCTTGGAAATGGAAGAGCCTGTGAGAAATGCTGGGAAAGAGGCAGGGGAGGAAGTAGGGTCAGCTTGGTGCAATCTCTGTTAGCAGACATAGACACCTGTCCCCCAGTGAGCTGGCCTTTGCTCCCCACTCCTTGCAGAGGTGGTTCCAGAGGAAACAAGCAAAGCCAGAACTTCACAAACGACAATGCCTGGCATCCCCAGAGGGGCTCGTACAGCAGGGAGAAAAGGTGACTCAGCTTTGGACTTTCACTGTCTCTTGAAGGCAGCTGAGCCAGCCAGAGACTCGTATTACAGTAGAGACTGAGGGAATTAGCATTTATTGAGAACCCGCAATAACCTGAACAGTCCTGCCACATGAGTTAAGTACTCTCTTGCAGCTTTGGAAACTGAGGCTCAGAAAAGTTGAGGTACTTGTCCAGGTTACAAGTGTTTATAGCAAAAGAGTCTACCTTCCACATATGACTCCAGAGCACGGGCTCTTTCCCAAGCACCCCTGCCTCTACTGCTTGGATTTTGGCGGGGAGGGTTGTTTGGTTTCAGTTTAGGAGGATCTTTTCTTTTTAGCAGAGAGGGTTGGCCGTTGGGCAGGATGGTGAAAGTGTTCCCAAGTTCACTCAACCAAAGGGTGCCCTGGCCAAATTCAGAGTTACTCTTCTCTCAACTTGACCACACTCTCTTCCATGCCTTTGCCCAGCCATTCTGTTCCTTGAGGTGCCTTCCAACCCCAGCCCCATTTCTATCTGCCAGAATTGTTCTCACAAGACCCATCTCAACTTCCCAGAAACTTCTGCCTTCTTCCATTGCTCCTGGCCCTCTCTGAGGAACCTCTGACCCTCACTTGGCTCTTGACTAGTATCGGAGCCATAGATGTTGTCACCCCATTGCCTAGATAAGGTGGACAATCCCCCCAGGTCAGGGTTTGGGTCTTAGACCCCCTACCCCTGCACTGCCACACACACACCACATTCACAGAACCTTTGAACACTACGGACAGAACAGAGCCGTGCCTGGGGTACCCATGCCACCCAGAGCGTGGCTGAGCTCCCAAGCCCAGTGGGGGCTCTTGGAAAGGGTCTCATTTCCCTATTGGAGTCAGATCGACAGGGCCAGCCTGTGTGCCCAGGACTGACCCTCCCCAGACTGCTGCTCTCTAGTACTCCTCAGTCCTTGGCCTCAGTCCTACTCACCACACACATCTCAGCCTCCACGCCCCTTGCTCAGGGGCCTGGGCCTGGGAGAGGACTGCCCAGGAAGGCAGCCAGCTGTGCCCACCCCTCCCCCGCATGGACCTTTGTGAGGGACAGGCCCCAGGGAGGCTGGCCAACCCAAGGCAAGTTCCCTGAACCTCAACACAGGCTCTCCCTGCCCCACCCCTCCCCTCCCCTCCAAACTCAAACCTGAGTCATGAATGCAGGCACAAGGGGACCGGCACACAGTCCTGCTCCCGTCAGCACTTACAGGTGTACTCCTTCCTTACTCAGAATCCTGAGTTTCCACAGCACTCCCTGTCCATTTCCTCTCCCAGCACTCAGGCCTGCCCATGAGGCAGGGAGTGCAGCCACCCCTGACCACCCCTCCCTACCTTGCCGAATCTCCCAGCCCTGGGATCTGAGAGTCTTGGCTCCCTTCCTAATCCCTGCCTCAGCCCAGTGGGGATGCAGTGCGTGCTCTGACCTTAAGTGTTCACCGTTCATTCATTCACTCTTCCCCAGGACGCCCACCACCACTGCCAACTCCATGTCAGTCCTTTCTTTAATGTTTCTTGGGGCACTTATGACTGGCTAAAATCACCTTTTGTGGGGCACCTGGGTGGCTCAGTTGGTTAAGCAACTGCCTTCGGCTCAGGTCATGATCCTGGAGAACTGAGATCGAGCCCTGCATCGGGCTCCCTGCTCGGCTAAAGAAATAAAGAAATAAAATAAAATAAAATAAAATAAAGAAATAAAATAAAAAATCTTAAAAAAATAAAAAATAAATAAAATCACCTTTTGTATGTATTTGTTTCTACAGGGTGTGTCTCCCCGACTCAAGTATAAGCTCAATGACAGCAGGGGCCTCCACAGTCTTGGACACTGCTGCAGGGTGAGCTGTTCTGGGGCTCTGTGATTGTTGCCTGATGATGGGCTGGATTGTGTAATGCTTGTTGAGCAAGCACTGTGGCACCAAGCTAGGTGAGGGGAGGAGGGGATGAGGCTGTCAGACGGCTTCCTGTGTGAGAGTGGAAATGGGGGTGCTAAACCCCCACAGAATGGGCTAGAATGCAGGCTCCATAGGCCCCAGTGTTGGAGTGGCACAGAGGAGGTGTGCAACAAGCCTCCAATGAACAGCCTCAGCTCTAAGCTCACTCCCCTGGGAGATCTCCCCCCCACCCATCAGGGCTGCTCCCCCCACCACAGGACACATCCAGCAAGGACACCCCTCTCTGTAAGAGCAGGACTGTAACCTTACCCTTGCGCATACAGCTATTTGCCTCTTTACACTATTTCCATCATCCAGAAAGTTTTACTGGACAGCTCTACTCTGGGCCGAAGCTCCATGAGCTTCTGTATCTGTATCTGTGTTTTCCTTACCACCAGGGCCCCCATGCCTGTTGCTTTGTCCAGCACAGAGGACACCTAGTTGCTATTTGTCGAATGAATGAAGGGGACAGGGAAGAGGTCAAGGCTGGGTCTACCCCCAAGGAAGTAGTTCCTCCTTTCCGGGACTAGTTGTTCACCCGCCATGTTTCTGTCAACCAGAACATCTGCCCTTCCCGGCCAACACACCCACAGTCTCGCCTTATTCCAAGGCTTCTGTTTCTCACAAGCGTGCAAAACCTCAGGGCTGCTGTCTCCTGGCACTTTTCAATGTTTTATATGCCCTGAACCCAAAGCACCCCCTGGAGTTGTTCAGGGGTGGTTGCTACTCAGGCCCTGCCGGGCAGTGAGCTCTTGGCCACATTCCCACCTCCACCAGTGCTCTTGATGTGGGCAGGCTGGATTTGAGGACCTAGAGGAGGTGCCACAGGACCAACCAAGAGGGTCCTTGGCTTCACACAGGATAGATAGCCAGGAGGAGGTGGGAGCAGAATTTACTGAATGGCAGTAAGTGATAGAGTCTAGCAGATGGAGTGTCTGGGACACTCAGAAAAGGAGTGAGTCTCTCCATTGCTGGGGGCTAGGGGTTAATATTGGACGGGGTCCAGGGCACATGCTAGTCCAGGCATCTAGGGTGGGGTCCGATCAAAGGCAGGTGTCAATGTTAGTCCATAAATCACTGAAGGTGGGGGGTATTGACACCAATGCCGAATGAGGTTTGTTCAAAGTGAAGGTCCTGGAACATGTTCAGGATCTGGTTCTCCTTAGATGTATCAGGCATATGGGGGCCTGGGATGAAACGCAGAGAATGATTCATTCTTGGAGCAGGAGCAAAGGAGTCCTTCTTGGGTGTACTCAGATGCAAGGGGAAACACAGAGCATGAATGAGTGTGGCCTAGCAGACAAACAGCAGAAGTGGAGCCTTTCTAAGATGGAGTCGCTTCAGCTTCCCTATCTCACTCAGAGCGAGGAGCAATCGTAAGGCAATGCTGTCATGAGCACCCCTTCCCCGTGCAGTGCTGGGTCCCGTAACAGAGGCTCCAGTTCTGGCTCAGGGAGTTTTTCCAGCTTTTCAGCCCCATTTCCTGGATGCTTTCCCTGCATCTCTTCCCCCAGAAATGCTGGCATGAGTCAGCACCCACTGTGCCCTGGGTGAAATACAATGCATTGCAGGGACTTTCCTTTTGGGGTCCTTCTGTCTTTTGGGCCTGTCCTCCCCGTATTATCAGCGAGCCCGTTCCTTCCTTTTCCCTAGCCTGGAAGTGTGCTCTGGGCATATAGTGGTACTGCGGGGCATCAAGGAATTTTCCCAGCCTGGCAGAAGAAATTGGGGAGCAGGGTGAAGGGAAAAAAAAAATCCAAGCATTCAGACCAAGCACCCAAGGAACTCCAGGTCTCTGAGGGAATATGGGCAGTATAGAGGATCTTCCTGAGATTTGAGTCAATCTGGTCCCTGGCCCATCCCAAGGATCAGAACCTTTCAGAACTTTGGAGTGGATCCTTCAGTGTCCTCGACCACACTGTCAAAAAGTGGTTGAACAACACATGCTTGATTACCTCCCCTGATAGTAATCTCACAACTCACACATTCCATCTTTAGACAGCTTTCATTATTAGAAGTCTTACCTCATAATGCGTCTATATCCACTCACTGGCCCTGCTCCTTACATCGTTCTCTACTCCCTATATTTCTAGAAGACAATAACCCCCTTCCCCATACTTGTGGCTGAGGAGTTTAAAGTAGGAGGATCAAAGCTGTACATTTTCAGTATATATGTTGCTCTTCATTGATAAATTTTACAAGAAGAAAAAAGAAACATTAGGACTTTTAAGAAAAGAAATGGGAAACAATTATATATCACCAGATCTAGAACAAACTTCCCTTGACTTCAGTCTGGGTCAGTGCCCTTTCCCCTGGACCCCTGTCCTACTCTAGCTTACATGCTGACATGTCTGTCTCGCCCATAAGACTGTTCTGTCCAATACTAGCCACTAGCCCCATGTAGCTGCTCAAATGCAAATAAATTAAAATTAGATTAGATTAGATCCATTGCACTAAGCACATTTTGGGTGCTCAATAGCCACATGAGGCCAATGGCGACCACACTGGATGGCACAGACACTGAACATTTCCACTTTGCAGAAAGTTCTGGTCTAGCACAGCACTGCATTAAGTCTAGCTCCAGGAAGACAGAGACCAAGTCTTTCTGGTTCTGCACTGTACCCCTGGCACCCAGCACACTCTCAAGCCCAGCTCTGATACTAAACAAATATCAACATATTTCACAAACTGCCACACTCTGCACAAGACCCAGCACCGGCACCAATACTCATCTCTCCCTTACTCTCCCCGCCTTCAGACCATGACTTTTAGCCAAGCTTTGACTGGGGCCCTGATCCAGGGCTCATGGTCTCCTTCCTCCCTCCAAACCATCTCTGGTCCATGACTGGCTCAGGGTTCTAGGAACATTGTAAATGTGTGTACATGTGTGTGTGTGAGGGGGAGTGGTTGGAGAGAAATAATTGGTAGGGGAAGGGGTGGTCAGCATGAAGGGAATGAGGATTCCAGGCCTCGAGAAGTTCAAATTTGAGCCTCTAGCAATGGCTGTTCCCACTTATGTGGTAGGCAGCCACCCAGGCTTTGGTTTGAATTCTGGCTGTGTTTCCTCCCGGCTGTATGAAGCCACTGTATTCGCTTCTGTGATGCCACTGTATGCACTGTTTCCTCATTTTAAATATGGATAAAAATACCAACTTGATATAGGTAATGAGTACATTAAAGACGATGTGTGGGGTTCAGCTGGTACTCAATTATTGCTTGTTCCTTTCTCCACATAGAGGGCAGTAAGTTCTCTTCCTTAAGCATAATTCAGATCATGGCCCTCAGACACCTGTGTGGTTCCCACTTCTCCCACACAGGAGACCAAATATAACTCCAGACAGCACCCTTTGCCTTAAAGCAAGATGCTTGTCATTCATTCCATTGTTCTCACCTCCAAAGGTACCCGGTAGCTGCCAGCCAGCCAGATCTGTTCTCTTCCCCACCTACGAGTCCTAGTGCATACCTGAAATGCACTTCCGGCCCTCTTTCCTAAACCAGGCCCTATCTTCTCAGATGCAGATTCTTTCCTGAGACTCACTTCCTCTCTTAATCCTATCTGATTCAACCTTTCCAGTTTCAAAATTGTTCATCACTAAAAGTCATTTCATGCCTCCTTTGGCCTTCAACCAGCCCTTTTCCTCCTCCCTTAGTGATCAGGATATAAGATAGTACCTAGAAAATCTACACTTGTGAGCATCTGTGTTCTCAGGTATCTAGTTGTATACGTGAGTGTGTATAGAGCAGGAAGCAAGAGCATTTGGTGAGAAGGAAGGAAGGAGAAAGGAAAGGAAGGAAAGAGAAAGAAAGAGAGAGAGGGAGGGAGGAAGGAAGGAAAGGAAAAAAAGAGGGAAGAGAAAGAAAGAGGGAAGGGAGGGAGGAGGAAGGAAGGAAGGCAGGAGGGAGGGAGAGAGGGAGGGAAGGAGGGAGGGAGGGAGGAACACTTCTCACAAATACATCACATATGTTCACTCAGCATACACACTCAAGGACCATCTTGAACCACAGGAAGACTCACCAGGAAAACTTCCTGAGCTGGTCCAGGAGCCATAGAAGCCTTTGAGGCACAGACGTGCATGACCAAACCTGCATTTTTAGGAAAGTTGATCCAGTAGCACAGAGGATAAACACATAATGGACAGGACAGAGTGGAGATGAGGGAATATTGAAAAGACTTTCAACAATCAGGGAAGAAAGGAGCTTAATTTCTAGTGCACTGGGAATGGTGAGAGTATTTAAGAGCTACTAAGGAAAAGTGAGGAGGGAATAGTGCCATTCTCCACAACAAGGAAGATAAAGGCCAAGGTTTAAGAATGGATGGGATACATTATCTTTTTACTTTTGGGGTTTCAGACGTCTCTGAAACACCCAAGTCATATACAGTAGACTTTTGAATGTGTGTGTGTGTGTGTGTGTGTGTGTATTCATTTTTACAGCTCACAAGACATCTGGGCTGGAGACATAAGTTTGAGAGTTATCAGCTCACAGGCAGTAATTAAAACCATGAGTGTGGATGAAATCACCCAGACACCCAGAGAAAGTGTGGGGCCAGAAAATCTGTGGGTCCAGGACAGAGTGCTACGGAGCTCCAACTCCAACCAGAAGGCTTGGATTTGTGAGTGTTCTTCCAGAAATAGTGTGTGATGTGAAAGCGGTTGAGGAACAAGCCCTGGAGATCACCAGAATTTAGGGGAGAAGAAAGCGAACAGATGAGAAGGGCAGAGGTGCAGAAGCCAGGAAAGGGTGTCAGGCGGAAGGAAGTCGGCTTCATAAAAGCTACAAAGGTCTCAGGGGCGCCTGGGTGGCTCAGTTGGTTAAGCGACTGCCTTCGGCTCAGGTCACGATCCCGGAGACCAGGAATCCAGTCCCACATCCGGCTCCCTGCTCGGCGGGAGGCCTGCTTCTCCCTCTCTCACTCCCCCTGCTTGTGTTCCCTCTCTAGCTGTGTTTCTCTCTGTCAAATAAATAAAATCTTTAGGAAAAAAAAAAGCTACAAAGGTCAGTGGAGATAAGGACAGGAAACTCCACCCGTTAGATGTGGCAATTAGGAGGAGGCAGGCGCAGCCAGAGTGAGGTCAGTCGCCGAGTGACTGCATGAGTCCCCGACTGTTGATAAACTGCAGTTTGAGCAGCTGACTGAAATTGCCTGTTACGCGACTTTCACGCTCGCTACACCGTCGCGCATGCGCACTCATAGGCACCACAGGGCTAATTACAGGGACTGGGCCTTTCGGGAGAGGACGGGCGCACGCGCCTCGCAAGCCCTTCTACTCCGCCGCCGGCTCCTACCCAGGCCTGCAGAGGGCGCTGCGTCTTGGAGAGCCGGGGCGTGGCGCCGCTCTAGCCTGAGCCCGGGCTCGGTGGCGGGCGCCGTAGTTAGCGTGCCCACTCCTCCCCTCAGCGCAGGTGGGTCCGTCCGCGGGGGCGGGAGTGCCTGGGATCCGTGGGGTGGGCGGGTAGCTGCAGTCTCCAGGAGCGGAGTGGTCCTCATTGCTTAGGTGCCCCGGATTGGGTCCGGCCCCGGAGAGGATCAGGCTGAGGGTGAGGCGGCACGGGTACGAGTCCCGGTCTAGGTGGGCGCCTACTCTAGGACTAGCGCCGCGTGTCCCAGGACACTTTCACGCCTCGGGGGTCTCCGCCAAAGCTCGCGTGCGGCTTCCGGGGACTCGCTGGGGCGGGACTAGCGGGGCGGGGCTCCCGTGATTGACACTGCTTTCCCCAGGTTTCTCGGGCTTGCACTGGACTCCCTCCCCTGTCCTGAGTCCTGAGCTGACACCATGGTGAGACCTTTGAGCAAAGCCCCTGACCTCCGCATGCCCATGGCCCTCGTGGCCTTGCCTCCGTTGCCCTCTATAAACCTGGGGCTTCGCAATTGGGGGATTCGGTGGGTCCGCCCCCGTAAGGCAGCCTACACCCTTCCAATACCACCCCCCCATCCCTGTAGCACGGGCGCCTGAAGGTGAAGACATCGGAAGAGCAGGCGGAGGCCAAAAGGCTAGAGCGGGAGCAGAAGCTGAAGCTATACCAGTCAGCCACCCAGACTGTCTTCCAGAAGGTGGGGCCCTCAGAGGTAGCCCTTTCTCCCGGTGGCCCTCTTAGTATATCACAGAGGCTAAGAACTGGGCCTTAGAGTCAGACTGCCTGGATCCATATCTGGGTTACCTCGCTTACAAGCTGTTTGACCTTGGGCAAGTTACTGAATCTCTTTTTTTTAAGTTTCAGTTTGCTTTTCTGTAAAATAGGCCTTACTGCATAAGGCTGATGTGGACATTCAAAGAGAGGATACCCGTAAACCCCTAAAGTGCTCTGCGTGGTACCTATCGTGTGGCATGGGGCTTACAGAATTTTCAGTAGTTTTATTTATGTTATTTAGCCTTGCAGTGGGAGACTGATAGGATCTCTGACCCTGCTACCTATCTTCTAAGCGCCAGGCTGGTGAGCTGGATGAATCAGTGCTGGAACTGACAAGCCAGATTCTGGGAGCCAACCCCGACTTTGCCACCCTCTGGAACTGTCGACGCGAGGTGCTTCAGCAGCTGGAGGCCCAAAAGTGCGTAGGAGTTCAGGGTCCCAGGAAGATGGCCATGGCCCTGCCCTGCCTGGGTCCAGCAGTAGAGGAAGAATGGGGCAGGTGGGGGCATAGGCAGAAGAGAGCTGAGGGCCGGGTGTAGAAAGTCAGGGGCGAGCTGAGCTGAGGTTGAGTTTTGGAGGGCCCTGAGTCCCATTTCCCTTTGAGTGCAGGTCCCCTGAGGAGTTGGCAGCTCTGGTGAAGACAGAACTGGGCTTCCTGGAGAGCTGTCTGCGGGTGAACCCCAAGTCCTATGGTACCTGGCACCACCGCTGCTGGCTGCTGGGCCGCCTGCCAGAGCCCAACTGGGCCCGGGAGCTGGAGTTATGTGCCCGCTTCCTTGAAGTTGATGAACGGAACTGTACGTGCCTGCCTGCTGATTGTGCCCCACACCCCGGGGCCTGGGGCCTCAGTAAGGCCCAGAATTGGGAGGGATGGCCAAGACAGGCCCACAGAGCTGATGGCAAAAGGGGTGATAGGGACAAATGCATCGCCTGTAGAGCACATGGAAATGTTTCTGAGGGCTTCCATGGGAACTCCAGGGGTTCCAGCTTGCGGCTTCCCTTGCCCTACTTCTGAGATGTGCTGTCACTCCTCCCCTAGTTCACTGCTGGGACTACCGGCGCTTTGTGGCCGCACAGGCAGCTGTGCCCCCTGCAGAGGAGCTAGCCTTCACCGACAGCCTCATCACCCGAAACTTTTCCAACTACTCCTCCTGGCATTACCGCTCCTGTCTGTTGCCCCAGCTGCACCCCCAGCTAGACTCTGGACCACAGGGACGCCTCCCTGAGGATGTGCTCCTCAAAGGTTGGCAGGGTCAGAGGGTGCTGGGGAAGACTGCAGTGCTGCCTTTCCAGCCCTGTTACCTAACCCTGCTTTTGAACCTGCTACTTGGACTCTCTGAGCCCCTACTTTGTGCCTGGCTTTGGGGATGCATGAGAGTCAGCCCCCAGCTGCAGGGAACTCGAGTGCCCAATGGGAAAGATGCAGCCGTTGTGCAGGGCAAACAGATGAACTCAGGGCTGGCAGTACTCCAGGGTGAGGATGGGATGCTAGGGTGGCCAGGGGCCCATTAGGGTCCTGGCCACAGCCTGTGCCTCCTTGGCCCCCTTACAGAACTGGAGCTGGTACAGAACGCTTTCTTCACTGACCCCAATGATCAGAGCGCCTGGTTCTATCATCGCTGGCTCCTGGGACGAGGTGAGCAGTGGGAAAAGAGGCTGGGTGTTTTGAGCTTAGAAGGAGTGGAAGAGTATTTCAGGAGATCTGGGGGTGTGTCTTCCCCCAGCTGACCCCCAGGATGCCCTGCGCTGCCTACACGTGAGCCGGGATGAGGCCTGTCTGACTGTCTCCTTCTCTCGGCCCGTCCTAGTGAGTCCTACAGCTTTTTGCTGGAGAGCATCATGGATGTGGGCCTGGTGCCATTGGGGCTGACAGGTCTGTCTTTGTCCCCTGGACCAGGTGGGGTCCGGGACGCAGACCTTGCTGCTCCTGGTGGATGAGTCACCCCTGGCTGTGGAGTGGAGGACCCCGGATGGCAGAACCCGGCCCAGCCACGTCTGGGTATCCCAGGATCGGTGGGGCAGAGTGGGGGGCTGGGGTGGGGCTGGAGTGAGGCAGTCAGAGAAGTGGTGAGGCTCAGGCATCTCCTTAACCTGGTACTCCTAGCTCTGTGACTTGCCCGCTGCCTCCCTCAATGACCAGTTGCCCCAGCATACGTTTCGTGTCGTTTGGACAGCAGGCGATGCCCAGAAGGAGTGTGTGCTTTTAAAAGGTGACACAGCCTCTACCTCTCCTCCTTGTGGCAGCCCTTTCGTCCTCCTCCTCTCATGGTGGTCCCCTTCTACCACCCATTCTTGTTCCCAGGCCGCCAGGAGGGCTGGTGCCGGGACTCGGCCACGGATGAGCAGCTCTTCAGGTGATGACAAGGAAGCACACAGACCAGGAGAGGGCCTCTGGACTCTGGGCACCGGATACCTGGGGCAGGAGGCTGGGGGCTTGGGCAGATGGTCTCAGACGGGATACTGGGGACGATTGATGCCCCAGGTGGAATCATATCCTCCGCCCACACACACACCTTGTGCATCCTCAGGTGTGAGCTGTCGGTGGAGAAGTCCACGGTGCTCCAGTCTGAACTTAAGTCCTGTAAGGAGCTGCAGGAGCTGGAGCCGGAGAATAAGTGTGAGGCCCCATTCCCTGAAAGCCTGCTCTTCTGAGGAGGCCCTTTTCCAGGAGGGCCTCTCGGGGAGAGCAGGAAGGGTCTCAAGAGATGGGAGCAATGAGGCTTTAGGAGAGACAGTCCTTTCCCTTACCTTCTCCTCAGGGTGTCTGCTCACCATCATCCTGCTGATGCGGGCACTGGACCCTTTACTTTATGAGAAAGAGACACTGCAGTATTTCCAGACCCTCAAGGCAAGTCAGGCCTGTGGAAGCAGGGACCAGGGAGGCCTGGCGGGCAGCAGGAAGACAGCTCATGGGCCTTCCTTGGCATCCCCTTCCCTGCCAGGCCGTGGACCCAATGCGGGCCGCCTACCTGGATGACCTGCGCAGCAGGTTCCTGCTAGAGAACAGCGTGCTCAAGATGGAGTATGCCGAGGTGCGTGTGCTGCACCTAGGTCACAAGGTACGGCTGCTGCAAGCCCACCCTTCTTCCTCATGACCTGGCCAACTTTTGTGTCCACTCCATGTGCTTGAGCTGAAACCTGGCCTCATCATGCTCCTGGCTTTGGCCTCAGCCTCAGGTGCCTTTCTGGACTTTCTTCTTAACCAGGGTTGACTCCATCTTTCTTTCAGCCTACTTCTCTTCCTGGTCTTGCTTTCTGTCACTTGCCCCCATCATTCTGGTTACCCAGTGTCCAATTCTAAGTCACCAGGGCCTTCGCCTTGTGCCATCCCTTCTCCGGGGCCAGTCACATCTTCATTCTTCTCCCACAGTGAGCCCTCCCCCTGCCCCCCACAGCGTACCCTCACTCCAATGGGGCAGGCCCCAGCACCTAGAGCCTGGGTAGTTTCTAGGGAGATCTGACAGATTTCCCAGACTCTGTTTTCCCTCTTTGTAGTCTTTTGCAGTCAGTCTTCCCAAGACAGCAGTTTCATCATATCCCCACTGCCCACCTCTGCTGCCACCACACTGATCCCCTGGATTCAGCGGGCCAGCTCCTGCTGGTGTCTGTGCCCCTCCCCATGCCTTCCCCAACCCCAGGCTGCCTCCGCCCCTCTCCCCACCCACCACCCCACCCCAGCACTCCCTTGTCCTTGACATGGAGTGTAGACCACTCAGGGTTGTAAGGTAAGCTTGTCACCTGTTCTGTCCTGTCCTCAGCCAGAGTCCCCAAGGGCCTGTGTGAGGCACAGAGGGTAAGTGCTTCATGAGCCATGGCTGCGGAGCCTCCCCCAGGTCTCACTGGGTATCCACCCTCCTCAGGATCTGACGATACTCTGCCATCTGGAGCAGCTGCTCTTGGTCACTCATCTGGATCTGTCACACAATCGTCTGCGAGCCCTGCCCCCTGCCCTGGCTGCCCTGCGCTGCCTTGAGGTAAAGCTCTCCTCCATCGCTGACCCAGATGGCCCCTCTCCGTTTCCTCCCGCTCAGAGATCCGTCCAGATCCTCCCATCCCCTGCAGGTGACCCTTGCCTTCTGTGCTTTCATCACCTAGCCTGACCCCTGCCACCTTTTCCTGCACTATAAGCTGACCTGGCCTCCCTCCTTGCTTGCACCAGTCCCAGGCTGCCAGCTGCCTGCCCTGCCTCGACTTCCCTACCCTCCCTGCTCCCCAGGTACTGCAGGCCAGTGATAATGCCATAGAGTCTCTGGACGGTGTCACCAGCCTGCCCCGGCTGCAGGAGCTGTCCCTGTGTAACAACCGTATCCTTCCTCCTGGAAGCCTTTCAGGCAGCAGGTGGAGTGAGGTGCCACACTGGGAAGGAACACAGCGGGTGTATGGGGAGTGGGAGAGGGGGCTTTGGCAGTGTAGGCTAAGGAGAAAGGATCGCCTGGGGCCATACAGGGCATCGTTGATGTGCACTGGGTTTTGCAGGGTGGAAGTGACTTCCTCAAGCCCCAGTTCACAGACCAGCATCCTGCACATGTTCTTGGGTACCACACAGTATTTTAAAAATCAGGAAGTTTTGTATTTAAAAAATATAGAATTTGATCCTACTTAAAAATTGGAGATTAGGGGCCCCTGGCTGGCTCAGTCGGTAGAGTGTGTGACTCTTGATCTCAGGGATGTGAGTTGAAGCCCCATGTTGGATGTGACGCCTACTTAAGGGCGGGGGGAAGGAAGTTAAAGCAGCCTTTTGGCCTGCATTTCCACTCAGCAAGCTTTGGCCATTGTCAAGTCAAGTCATAGGTGTCTCTGGAGCCAGAGCTAGCTTTCTCCTTGGCTACAGTCCACCCATCCTGACACCACATCTGCCGTGTGGGCTTCCTGCCTGGCCCCGGGGGCAGGTGTTTGCCTTCTGGTGCCTTACTCTGTCCAGGGTTAGACTGCCAGCCGGCAGCCCCTGTTCTGGAGGGAAAACCGTGATGGCTACGCAGGAGCACATGGGTCTTGGGGAACCGGCCATGCTTTCCTTGACTCTCTTGCCCAAGGCCTCCGGCAGCCCACAGTGCTCCAGCCTCTTGCCTCCTGCCCCAGGCTGGTCCTCCTCCACCTGCAGGGCAACCCGCTGTGCCAAGCAGTGGGTACCTCTGAACACCTGGCTGAACTGTTGCCTTCAGTTAACAGCATTCTCACCTAGGAGATCCTTCTCCATCCTGCTCTTTAACTTATTGGGACTGAATAAACAATGAAGAGGCCCTCTGGGACTGCTACGCTGTCACTGCCACCGCCATTACTACCACCAGCTGTTCTGGACAAGAAAGGGAGAGAGTGAGGCTGTGTTAGCTTTCCCTCATGCTCTCATCTTCTGCTCAGTTCTGCTGTTTCTTACCGTGGGGAAGCGAAGTCTCCCTACTGGGGCAGAATCAGCAAAACCTGAGCTTACCTTCTTGTCTGGGCTGGCGCGGGCCTCGGGTTTGGGTTCAGGTTCTGGTCAGGGCTGGGCTACAGAGCAGCTCCAAGTCTCCAACTAGAAGGACTCATAAAAGTTTCTCCCATGACTCCTGCCCCTTCCGGATGCCCTCCTATCCTGGCTTATTGACCACAGCCAAGCAGGCTGTTCCCAGGAAGAACCAGGGTGTCTGTGCTCCACCCTCTGAAACAACAGCCTCGGTCCTCATGAGGCGTATCCTGCAGTTGAAGAGCCCTTGAAAATATTAGATCTCAGCCAGCCCTCCCAAGTGCTCAGAGATGAGATGGTCAGGCCCATTGTACTGGCGAGGAAGCTGCTGGTGGGGCATGCCCCAGTGTGCTGGGCTTACAAGGGAGCCACAGCTGTCTCTGCACATTGGTTGGAGATTCCAGACTCATGTTCTTGCTTCCGCAGGACTGATACCGAGTGATGGCAGAGCCTGGCCTCAGCTCCTGAGGTACTGAGCTGGGTGTCAGCTCCCACGGTGCCCCCCCCAGACACACCCCTTATCCTGACTTTAAAGCCCTGAGGCAGTTGGGCCTCCTGGAGGGAGGAGAGGGGAGCAGCTCAGGGGCTCCCGCACTGAGTCAAACCTAGCTAGGTGGGGAAAAGGAAACAAAAGGGAGAGAGTGTGACAAGGCATTTCCTTGGCTCCCTGGGAATCTACTGGGGCCCACATGTGCTCATACATTTACAGCTGTTCAGGGCCCTGCCACCCCACCTCACCCCCAACCCCCGACCAAGTTCTTAGTGGCAGCCTTCAACAAAGCCCTTTGGCTGACCTGCCTGACACTTGCCTGGAATTTTTTTTTTTTTTACTTGTGTGTCCCCTGAGAATATTGGAGGTGGGCACAGACCCTCTGCCAGGTCTAGGACTTGGAACCAGGCAGGCAGAGGTCAGTGTGGGTGTGGAGGACACCCTGCGGGTCCTGGAGTCTCAGTCCCCACTCCCCAAGGCCCCTCCCTGCCTGATGCATCACCAAACTCGGCCCTTCCTCAAGTTTGCTTCCTTGTGTCATCTTGCCAACCCCATTTTCACTGTCTTTTCTCTGGTGGCGCATGGGCAGAGCTAGGACAACAGGATGGAAGGAAGAAACCCCAAGAAAAGGGCCCCAGTCTTCCCAAAGAATTTTCAGGAGAGCCTCCCAAAAGATGCCTGAGCTCCACTTTGCCTTAGGGTTCTGTCAGTGGCATCCCCGGTGTTCCTCTGGTGCAGGGTGGAGTAGGGATGCACACAGGGCAGGTGCCTGGAGCCGGTTGGTCAGGATTTCTGGGAAGAATTCCAGGCTGGGGAACCCTGGACTCCAGCTGACCGGCCACCCTTCTCAGTGAGAGAAGGGGGTACTCCGCATTCCAGTGAGAGGGCCTTAACTCCTACCTGAGCCTCAGAGCCAGAGCCTAGGCCTTCACCAAACCCCCATGCTGGGGGCAGGAAACAAGTTACTCCTACCCTGACCCTAACCCTCATGCCCCACCCTAACACAATCTCAGACTTGTAGGGACACAGGAAGCTGGGGGCAGTTTGTTCATGCCAGGGGTTGTGAAGCAGCTGGAGGAAGAAGGAAGGACAGATGGGTGGGGGGGATCAGAGGATCTGGTAGAGCCGGCAGGTCAGGGGTTGGCTGGTGGAGCCAGTCTGAGGGCCTGGCTGCTGATGTCACCAGTCTGCAGTTTAGGAGCCCAGGACCTCCCTAGGCAGGACCAGGACCAGGACCAGGCCCATAGGCCAGTTTCACAGGGCTGAGCCTGGCCTGCGCCCGCACTAGAAACTGGCAGTAGGGGGCAGGGCAGGGGGAGCCCTGTGAGAGAGGAGCAGGGGCAGGCTACCTGAGCTTGGGAACAGGGTCTCCTGCATAGGGGTGTGGGTGGAAGGGGGACCTTGCCCCATTGTCCTCTGGGTTTCTCACCCAGGATAGGGAGCCCCTTCTGCACCAGTCTGGCAGCAATTGGCCTGGCGTGGGGTCCCTCGGTGGGGGCAGTCTTATCAAGGCCTTCCACTTTCACCTCACCTTTGAGTCCCGACAGACCCCGGCCCCGCCCCGCATCATCTCATTGCCACAGTTCTTCGAAAGGGGAAAAGGGAGGGGGCCAGGTATCATTTCCTGCCCCTACCTCCAGAGACAGCCCCTGGAGGCTGGGCCTCTGTTGGGGGAATGGAGCAATCAGGCTTCCCTTCACAGCTCGCCCCGCCCTCCCCCCTCATAAACCACATACCCTCCCGCCCCACACCTTGCGCTCGCCCCGTCCCAGCAGTCCTGACCTGTCCCAGCCCGGCCGCCGGACTCTGCACTGCTGTTGCCAACACCGCTGCCAGGTGAGGCTCCATTGGGGACTGCGGTGCTGAACCCAGGGACCCAGGTCAGGCCCCAATGGGGTGCAGGCCAGCTGGAGCCTGCCAGCCCATCAGGCTGTCCCGACACAGAGGCTCCCTGCCCCCGGGGACCACGGGTTCCTGCACCTGCAGTGCCCTGCCACTCCCACAGCTCTGGGGGGGCTGTTTGACCCAATGTGGGGAATGCCAAGAACCCCAAGTCCTGCATATCACCGCCTGTCTTCTGCAAGGAGCCTCTGCTATGGGATGGGAGTGGGGGTTCTCTGATAAGAATGGGTCCTAGAGGCAGGCTGCTCATGGACCTTTAAACTGAGTAACTGGCGGATGGAGGGAGCAGGTCCCAGGGATGGTCTGTGTGCTGTGTCCTGAGGCTGTGACAAGTGTCCACTCCTTTCTGGGATGGGTTCTTGAGGGAAGGTTTCTCAATGGGGGTCTGGTTTAGGGATGTCATTGAGAGTAAAAGGAAGATTTCTTTGCTGCAACGTGGGCAGTTTCTCTAGGTGGATCAGAGAGGAGTCTGGGGAGGGTCCCTGGTTGTGTCTGGGGCACTCTCTGGGGCAAGATCAGATCCTCTCAGTCAGCTAGATGGGCCTGAGTCAGTTCTCCAGATGGAGGGTTTCTGTGTGGGCTGGCTGGGGCGTTCTAAATACAGGAGGTCTGAGTGGGTTACCGCAGCTCCCTGCCTCTTCCATACAGGCATGATGGACGGTCCTCGGTCAGATGTGGGCCGCTGGGGTGGGAACCCCTGGCAGCCCCCCACCACACCTTCTCCAGAGCCTGAGCCAGAGCCAGACAGAGGGTCTCGCCGAGGAGGCCGTTCCTTCTGGGCTCGCTGCTGTGCCTGCTGCTCTTGCCGAAATGGGACAGATGGTGACTGGGGCCCTGAGCCTCATAGAGGTCGAGGGTCTCGCTCTGGAAGTCGCAGACCGGACTCCCGGGGCTCAGATTCCCGCCGGCCTCCCTCCCGGACCGGAGGTGTAAATGCCACGGGAGATGGCACCATCCGAGGTGAGGTCCTCCTGTCCACCTTCTGTGTGAGCTAAAAGGCCTTAATGGGGGGCCTGAGACTCATCCTGACATCTCTGGGGGCCCGGAGGGCCTCGGATAGGGGCTTGAGCATCCCGTAGGGCTTCGCTGACCCAGAGCTGTGGCCTTGCAGAGGGCATGCTGGTGGTGACCGGTGTGGATCTGCTGAGTGCGCGGTCAGACCAGAATCGCCGAGAGCACCACACAGACGAGTTTGAGTATGATGAGCTGATTATACGGCGCGGACAGCCTTTCCACGTGGTCCTCCATTTCTCTCGGCCCTATGAGTCCTCCGATCAAGTCACCCTGGAGCTGCTTATCGGTCTGTGGGGCCTGCAGCGGGAGGGCAAAAACCCTAGAGTTGGGGGGCATGGGGATGCTGGCTAGTAGGGCCTCCCAGCTCTGGTATTAGGGTCAGAGGGACATCTTTAAGCTCCTCCCTCACCCCACCCCTCACCTCTGCCACGTAAGACAGGAACAGGCATGAGAGTGTATTTCAAGGAGGGTCCTGGTGTCCTATTTTCATAAACTCAACCTCTTGAGCCTCCAGGGGCATCTGTCTCAAAATACTTTCTCTTCAGGTGCTTTTTTCATTCAGCTTCTTCATCGTGGCTGCCTCTGTGTGTCTTTCTTTCTGGGTCCTGTCCTCCGGGGTGTGGCTGGCTCTCTCTCCTCTCTGTCCAGCTCTGTCTCTCTGTTTTTCCATCCCCATGGCCCAGGGCAGGTGCCTCCCTCACCGCGTTGCTTGGTGGCCGTTGACTGCCCAGGCTGGTGATTATGCTGCTGCCGGGGGCGGGCGACTCCTCATACCCTTTGATTAGAGCCCAGCCTTGCCCACCCCAGCCTCTAATTTCCCAGGTACCCCCACCACTGCCACCAGGGATGCTCTAGGCTCGGGAAGCCGCAGCCCCATGGAGTAGGCAGGGTTGGCCTTTGGGATTTGGGCTGACCTCTCACATGGGCTCAGGGCATCTGGACCCAGCCAGGACAGCCCTGCTCCTCCAGCCCAGGTACTGGGACAGTCAGGCAGGCAGAGGGTGATGATGGCCTGGTCTCTCCTACCCAGCTCTGAGTTCAGTGTCAGGGGAACAGGTTTGGGATGTTGGACTGGGGTTCTGCCCTGGCATGCGGGCAAGCATCGGGTGGGGACAGAGCTGCTCTCAGAGACTGTCACAGACTAAAGTGATGGCCCAACTCAGGGACACACACACAGGCTCATATGCATTCTGGGTGGGGCTGGGAGAAGTCCGAGGCTCCATCTCCCCTCAGAGAGGCCTTACCAGCTAATTGCTGCTTCCCTCACTCCAGGAAACAACCCCGAGGTCGGGAAGGGAACCCACGTGATCATCCCAGTGGGCAAGGGGGGCAGTGGAGGCTGGAAAGCCCAAGTGACCAAGGCCAGCGGGCAGAATCTGAACCTCCGGGTCCATACCTCCCCCAACGCCATCATCGGCAAGTTTCAGTTCACCATCCGCACACGCTGCGAGGCTGGCGAGTTCCTGTTGCCCTTTGACCCCCACAACGAGATCTATATCCTCTTCAATCCCTGGTGCCCAGGTGAGCCTGCTGGAATCAGGAGCAGGGCATGGACAGGAAGGAAGACCGGTCAGAGTTTCCCTTCCTAGAATCCTAGGCTGGGTGCCTAGGTGCCTGGCACTAGGAGAAGCCAGCCTCCTATTGTCCAGGTGAGGCGACAGCCCAAGGTCATGCAGCCTTGCCTCTGCTGGTGAACAGCTCTGGTTACAGCCACCTTCCTCCCACCATCTCTGTCATGCTCCCTCCGTCCTTCCCAGGAGAAGTGTTGTCAAGCTAGCGGTGTCCCCACTTTTCCTCTGCGGACAGTACTGCAGAATGGGCCCAGGGGCAGGTGGGCCCAGGGAGAGGGCTGGGAGGACCAGATATGTGTATTTTGGGGACACAGAGGACATCGTGTATGTGGACCATGAGGATTGGCGACAGGAGTATGTGCTTAATGAGTCTG
Source organism: Spilogale gracilis (assembly GCA_004023965.1). Taxonomy (NCBI): domain Eukaryota; kingdom Metazoa; phylum Chordata; class Mammalia; order Carnivora; family Mephitidae; genus Spilogale; species Spilogale gracilis. Next base: position 137,613 of record PITA01001041.1, on the reverse strand, counting down.
GGAGAATCTACTATGGGACTGAAGCCCAGATTGGCGAGCGGACCTGGAACTATGGACAGGTATGGCTGGCCGGGGCCACATGCGCTTGGGGAAGCAAGAGGCCGGTGGAGTGGGGTGAGGGAGCGGGTGACCTAGGGGTCACCTCTGCCCTCCCTCCCTCCAGTTTGATCACGGTGTGCTGGATGCCTGCCTGTACATCCTGGACCGGCGGGGGATGCCGTATGGAGGCCGTGGGGACCCCGTCAGTGTCTCCCGAGTCATCTCTGCCATGGTGAGTGCCCTCATGTCTCTGAGTGCTAGCATATGTCTGCCTCCTGTCTCCCCTGTCCTGTGCTGCTGCCCTTTCTGATTCCTCCAGGAACTCGGCCTATCCTGCCTTTGCAAAGGGTATTGTGGGAGGGGTCTCCCTCTCTCTTCTCCTTGCTTGGCCCCACCCCACCCTTCCTGGCTTCAATCCTAGCTCTTGTGGAATGTAGGGCCAAACCCAGAACTTGGCACACCCAGATTCACATTACTGTCAGATATGGCCGGTGGGGGGGGGAGGGGGGGATTGATGTTTTGGGGAGGGGGTGGGCAGGGCTCCGGCTACTGCCTAGATCTTGAGGCATTTAGGGGTAAGGAGTGGGGCAGGGGCAGGGCTGGGGGCCACATGGGAGGTCCAGGGCCTCTCCCTCTGCTTGACCCCACTCCATTCTGTCCCGGGCAGGTGAACTCCTTGGACGACAATGGGGTCCTGATTGGAAACTGGTCTGGTGATTACTCTCGAGGCACCAACCCTTCAGCGTGGGTGGGCAGCGTGGAGATCCTACTCAGCTACCTACGCACTGGCTATTCCGTCCCCTATGGCCAGTGCTGGGTCTTTGCCGGCGTGACCACCACAGGTAGTGGAGGGACTGGGACAGGAGCAGCCTGGACCCTGTGAAAAAGAGGGAGGAAAATCAGAGCCCCACCCAGCGGTGGCTCTAGTGCTCAACCCGGTGGGGGGGGGGGTGGATGGTAAGCTGGCCTTAATTATCATTAATTAGTGTTAACTACCTAGAGAGGCCTGGGGGAGAGGAGGGAAAAGGGCCAGGCAGGGACAAGTCAGGCAGGTGGCCTGGCTTCCCCTGACCCCCAACGTTCCTTGGCCCCAAGGACTCCAGACCCCTGACCCAGCTTGGCAGCCCCAGTGGTCCTTGTCCCCCTGCTGTTCCTCACCTGATACCTCGCTTGCCCACCACCCCGTCCCTGTCCAAGCCCTGAACCCTAACCCTTGGCTCCTCCACAGTGCTGCGTTGTCTGGGCCTGGCTACCCGCACTGTCACCAACTTCAACTCGGCACATGACACAGACACATCTCTCACCATGGACATCTACTTTGATGAGAACATGAAGCCCCTGGAGCACCTGAACCATGATTCTGTTTGGTGAGGCTGGGCCCACGGCTGGGCTGCCCTCCCCTGCTGAGGGATGACCATGACCTGGACGTTGAGGGGACAATGGGGAGACCCTGAGCAGGCTGCTCAGAGCCAGCCCTCCCTCTATGTCCATCCAGGAACTTCCACGTGTGGAACGATTGCTGGATGAAGAGGCCAGATCTGCCCTCGGGTTTTGATGGTTGGCAGGTGGTAGATGCCACGCCCCAGGAGACCAGCAGCGGTGAGGCAGGGCCCTGCTTGGCTCCTATGCCCTACCTGGGCCCCATCCCCATCTCCTGACCTGGAACAGACCCCGAGTGTCAGGGCCAGGCCGGGCCAGAGAGTCAGGCCCTTTAATCCCCGTATTTCTTTTAGCGGGCTTACCAACAGAATCACCCCCTAGCCTTTAGTCGACTGTCACCTTTCTGTGTAATGATCTATTTGCTTAGATTTCCTTTATGATTTGTTAAGATTAATATATTCAGATGGCTCAAAAGTCAAAAGATTCCAGAGAGTTCAGTGAGTTCAGCTTTCCCTCCCTAACACACCCACTTTTCTCGTTTGCTATTTTACTCAGACATGCTGGAGATAATTAATTGAGGGGCTTTATATATATATTTTTTTAAGTTAAAAAGATCATAATAAGTAGTACATGGCTGGAAGGTCGGGGGGGTGTCTAGAATTGAATAACACGAAATTTAAAATTTCTGTAATTCTCTCTCAGGATGTTTTTGTTTTGTTTTCAGTAAATGTCTATGTCCCACCCTAGACCTGATGCATCAGAATCCCAGGGATAGACTGATGCTAAGAATCTGTATTTTTGAAAGTTTGCAAGTTCCCCTGGTGATGCTGAAGATCAGCTGGGCTGGGGACCACCGCAAGCCCTTGTGGGACACATGGCAGCGGTGGCCCAGAGAGGTCAAGTGACTTTCTCTAGGGCGCAGAGCAGTAGGTCAGCCATAGAGCCCCTCATATTCCTGACTCACTCCCTTCACACATTGTCTTTCACCAAGCTTCCCTCTTGTCTGTTCCATTGCTCATTTTGAGTTGTATGTATGGTACAGAGTAAAACTAGGGTTCAGATAGGTTTGAAGAAGAAACTAGCACCCATAACCCAAACCTCAGAGCCCATCGCTGATGTCCTCACCTCCTGATTTCCTTCTCCCCAGCACATACTTGTCTGCCAAAACTCAACCTGCTACACACTCTGTTCTCAAACAGCCCTCCCTTCCCCCCTTAACATTCCAGGGCCAGGCAGCCAGGCCTCCCCCTTCTGTTTTCTTTTTCCCCACCTCTCCTTTCCTCACCCTTGTCAGATGGAGCTTGCCTAGCCTACATTCCTCCTCTCTGGCCAGACCCCTCCCTCTCAATCATCTCTGCAAACGGTGCTCCCTGATTCCTGCAACCCAGTGATGTGATGCCCACCATGCTGGAACAGCCTGGCCCAGGACCTTGGGAGAGCTGAGTTCCTTGTCCCCACTCTGGGGAGCGGTGGGGTGCATAGCCTGCAGGGGTTCTGAGGCCAGCCAGACCAGGCTTGATTCCAGCTCAATCACTTCTCAGATAATGTCACCTTGGGCAAGTTGCTTGCACCTTAGCACTTTGGTGTTGTCTGTAATATGGGGTAATGTATACCAGATAGAGTTGTTGGGGGAATTAAACGAGATCACCGTACATTAGAGAAATTAGCAGCATGCCTGCAACATAGCATCTTCTCCGTCAATATCTGTCAATATCCATCAATATACATCAATATCCACCCCTTCCGTTCTCTGATCTGATTGTCTTGTCAGACCCTGACATCTGTTTGGCCTCCCTGGGCCTGTTTCCCCATCTGTAAAAAGAAACCATAGTGCCGGTGTATTCTAAGATTTTTTCCTTTGTTTCTTTGTTTCTTTTTCTTTCTTTTTTTTTTTTTTTTAAGATTTTATTTATTTGAGAGAGAGAAGACAAAGCACAAGCAGGGGGAGCCGGAGAGGGAGAGGGAGAAACGGACTCCATGCTGAGCAAGAAGCCTGACATGGGGCTCGATCCCAAGACCCTGAGATCATGACCTGAGCTGAAGGCAGATGCTTGACTGACTGAGCCACACAGACACCCCTCTAAGATTCTTTTCTGTTGGATGGCCTTCACTTCCTCTTTTGTGTCCTCTCTTGCCAAGCCTCTTCCTTGTCAGCCCATCTCCTCCAGATAACTCTCCTGAGCATGCTGAGAACAGACTCTATTTCCCACCAGCTCCCCTCCCACCTCCCACAGAGAGGGCACAGGGCAGGCTGTAGAGCTCAGGGTTTGTTCTCAATCTTTCTGGAAGGGTGGGTCTTTTCCCAGCCAGCAGACAGAGCTACCATGGGCTCTGGGTTTGTCTTGAGGCAGGATGGGGGTCCTGTCCCCTGGGGGTCGCAGACAGCCACTGTCCAGCTTTGGCCAGTGGAGGAAGGATGTGCTGAGGATTTGGTTGTCAGGGCAGGCTTGTCCCTCATTTGCCTCACTCTGGTTGACTGAGGCCAAGTGGAACTGAGCTCTTCTTTGTGCTCCTTCCCTGGGTTGCACCAGGTGACAGCCCACCCTGAGGCAGTGGGCGCTGGGCCTGGGTGGGTGGGCCTCTCCCCAGGATCAGACGGTCCCCTCAGGCTCATTTGATCTCCCCTCTCTGTCCTGCTCCCCTAGGCATCTTCTGCTGTGGGCCCTGCTCTGTGGAGTCCATCAAAAATGGCCTGGTCTACATGAAGTATGACACGCCTTTCATTTTTGCCGAGGTGAGGGCTCTGCCCCAGGTCCTTCTCGGGCAGCCTGGTGGGACAAGAGCACTAGCGTCAGGCCTGGGTTCTTTGTTCCTGACTTCACTGCCGCCAGACTAGCTGTGTGACCTTGGGCAAGTCATTCATTCTAGAGTCTAGGTTTCCTGCCCTGTGAAAGGGTGATAATCATGGCTGCTGTGCTTCCTGAGCTTAGGATCAAAAGAAATAATGGCTATGAAACTGCTTTATAAGTTGTAAAGTCAGTGAATGAGCATAAGGGATTACTGTTATTAATGCCAAATGTACTGCAAGGAGCCTCCCAGCTTCAACTCTGCTCTCTGGCTTCGTCTGGCCTAGCTTGGAAAGTCTCCCAATTGGACTGTGCCAGGAAGTCCCTGACCTTTGGATCCAGCCCTCCCTGCTGCTGGGGGTCAGGCCCACCCTCAGACCTGCTCCTTCCTGGCTCACACCCCCTCCCCCTCTCCTCCCCCAACAGGTCAACAGTGACAAAGTTTACTGGCAGCGACAGGACGATGGCAGCTTCAAGATCGTGTATGTGGAAGAGAAGGCTATTGGCACGCTCATCATCACAAAGGCCATTGGATCCAATATGCGGGATGATATCACCCACATCTATAAACACCCAGAAGGTACCATTCCTCCAGCCTGGTCGGGCTCTGGCCCACACCGGGGTTCCCACTGAGCACTTGCCCACTCCGGCGGCAGCAGCCATAACCTCAGCCCTGACCCTTGAACCCCACCCCCCCAGGCTCAGAAGCAGAGCGGAAGGCAGTGGAGACAGCAGCTGCACACGGCAGCAAACCCAACGTGTACTCCAGCCGCGACTCTGCAGAGGACGTGGCCATGCAGGTGGAGGCTCAGGACGCAGTGACAGGGCAGGACCTGGCGGTCTCTGTGGTGCTAAGCAATCGCGGCAGCAGCCGCCGCACCGTGAAGCTGCACCTCTACCTCTCAGTCACCTTCTATACCGGGGTCACAGGGCCTGTATTCAAGGAGAGCAAGAAGGAAGTGGTGTTGGCGCCAGGGGCCAGTAAGTGCCCCTTCCTCAGCCCTGCCCCTCAGACGGCCAGGCACTCCAGGGCTGTGGGCCCAGGGAGCCCCCTGGAGGCTGTGTCTGGGTAAGCAGGCCCCGGTGACACCTTGGCTCTTCTCCCCAGCGGACCGCGTGTCCATGCCTGTGGCCTACAGGGAGTACCAGCCCCACCTCGTAGACCAGGGCTCCATGCTGCTCAACGTCTCAGGCCATGTCAAGGAGAGCGGGCAGGTGCTGGCTAAGCAGCATACCTTCCGTTTGCGTACCCCAGACCTTTCTCTCACGGTGAGTGCAGCTTGCTGGGCCAGACAGATGCGCAGGGGCTGAGGGAAGTCTGAGGGGAAGGGGCAAGGGCATGAAGCTGGGAGAGGGCTGGCCTGGCGAGCAGATCCAGCAGAAGGAGGTCAGAGACTGACTTTGGGCCCTTGGGCCTCCGTGCCCTCATCTGCAAAATCAGATCTCATTGCCTGATTGGAGTTTCTTCTCTCACTTTTGTGGAGCCCCGTTTCTCTCCAGGGTGGAAATGTGGGACTTGGGGAGATTTTGTTGCAGAAGGAGTTTTCCCTCTGGTGAAGTGTATGGTTCTGCCGTGTCTGGCTGGGACTTCTGATGTGGAGGTGGGCTTCTTCTTCTCCTAGTTATTGGGGGCAGCCGTGGTTGGCCAGGAGTGCGAAGTACAGATTGTCTTCAAGAACCCCCTGCCTGTCACCCTCACCAACGTCGTCTTCCGGCTTGAGGGCTCCGGGCTACAAAGACCCAAGATCCTCAATGTGGGGTGAGTCTGGCCACTCCTCTGCCCCTGCCCTTTTCTCCCTCCCAGATATCCCCGGCTCCCACACTGCTTCCTCTCTTGGCCAGGACAGTAGTCAGCCAAGACCCAATACAGCAGCCTGTAGCCAGCCAGCAATGTCTCCTGACTCAGGTCAGGGCCAGCAGCAGTTAAGAAGACCTGCCATGTGCCTAGTGCCAGGCTGGTCCTTCCCCGCCGTCTAGGGAGCCAATGCTTCCTTTAGGAATCATTAGCAACTCATTAGTAACTTGTGCCTAGCACTCAGGAGCCCACTGGGCACTGCAGAATCATTACCTCATTTGCAGGCCACAAGAACCGTGTAAGGTACAGTCAAGCTTGTCATATGATTAAAAACAAAGCCTTGGGATTATGAAGACTTAGGTTCAAGTCCCAACTCCAGCACTCACTGGCTATGTGCCCTGGAGCAGGTGACTTATCTCCCTGAAGCCTGTTTTCTCACCTGGAAAGTGGGCATGACAACCATCCCGGCTCCAAGGGTGGTTCGGAGAGCTAGGTGAGATATGTACATAAAGCATTTAGTGTTGGCTTTATGTTGGCCCAACATGAGTCTCTGTTGGTTGTTCTTATTTTGATTATGGCCACTGTCACCCCCGCTTTACGACAGGGAAGCTGGCAGCCACGCCATAAGGGGCAGATGGTGCTCTTCCCACCCGGGTGCACCTGACTCGTAGGCTCTTGAGCCTCTTGCTTCCTTTGTATCATGAGGGCTGAGAAGCAGTTTCCAAGGTGAGGGCCCTGTACTCGGGCCCTCCACCAGCAACCCCTTGGCCTCACCCCGGGCCAGGCAAGCCTCCATGCCCAGTGAGGGGACACAGAGTGCCTGTGTTCCTAGGCCTCTGCTGTCATCTCTGACATAGACACACACACATTGCTATGTCCCTCCCCGGAATAGCACAGAGGGAAAGCAGAGAAGGCCAAATGCTGACCTTTAAGATCAGACTTCTGGGGACAGGGGCAGGTGTTTTCCTCCTTTGACAAAGAGTGCCTAAGGGAAAGCGGTGGCCCCCATGGAGGAGCTGGGTAGGGGAAGCAGAGGGTCCTGCCTTCCACCTGCCCACCCTGCCCACTCCTTCCCCTTACACATGGCAGGCTCTGCCCTGTGGTGGCTTCCCACTTTTGCCAGCAGGCCAGAGCTGAATAGTTGCTATCCTGATCTTCGCCCCAACCTTGACCCTGGATGATGTGCCATGCCACAAAGGAGTGCTTTTCCCCATTTCACCTTATGTGGGTCTCCGTCACCTTAGAGAGTGCAGCCTGGGGCTCCCAAGTAGCTCATCCTGCAGATACCTCTCACCTGCAGGTGGTGGAGAGAAGTTCCCCAGAGCTGGACTCCCCTCAGCAGCTCCGCCAGACCTTAGATTCTTTTTTTTTTTTTTTGTATAAAGATTTATTTATTTGACAGAAAGAAACACAGCTAGAGAGGGAACACAAGCAGGGGAAGTGGGAGAGGGAGAAGCAGGCTTCCCGCCGAGCAGGGAGCCTGATGCGGGGCTCGATCTCGGGACTCTGGGATCATGACCTGAGCCGAAGGCAGACGCTTAACAACTGAGCTTCCCAGGCGCCCCCAGACCTTAGATTCTTGCCCCTGCCAAGGGGTAAAGAGGGGACCCCTATGCTGAGCATGGGGATATCCAGCTCCTCTCTTTAGCTGTGGGGCTTATATGAGCCTCCCCCCCAGCACTGCCTTCAAAGGCCCGAGTTTTCCCTCCAGCAAACGAGAGGGTTGGTTGATGGTTTCTCAAGGAATGTCCTCCTTGGGGCGCCTGGGTGGCTCAGTTGGTTAAGCAACTGCCGTCGGCTCAGGTCACGATCCCAGAGACCTGGGATCGAGCCCCACATCGGGCTCCCTGCTCGGCGGGAAGCCTGCTTCTCCCTCTCTCAGTCCCCCTGCTTGTGTTCCCTCTCTTGCTGTGTTTCTCTCTGTCAAATAAATAATTTTTTTTTTTTTTTTTAAAAGGAAGGTCCTCCTTGGACTTTCTGTCCTCACTACTTCTAGCCCAGTCTGGGGTCTACAGAACAATTGAGAACTCCGAAGGGGAAGTCCCTGGGCTGGTGGTTCAGAGATGTTAGATTCCAAGACGGGTGTTACTTTGCTGTCATTGGCACATCAAAAGACTGTGGGATGGAAACCCCATTAAGCCTAAGGTGTGCCACCCAGTGAGGTGACTGGCCACTTAGTAAACATTCCAAGCTTACTCCTCCAGTTGGCTGTTGTCACCGCCAAACCAGTCACCAGGGGAGGCTGGAAGTCTATTCCAAACCCTTCTGGGGAATTTCCCCCACAGCCTGAATCATAGTCTCTAGAATGTCCTTAGGGTGGCCTTCTGGGGCAGATTTGACTTTGGAGAAACAGCCTGAGGCTATTTAGAGCTAAGACTAATTAATAAGGCAGATGAACAAGATGGGTGGGGATGCCCTTTTCTATCAGAAATGAAGCTTGGCTGTAAAGGAGGAATGGGGTGTCGGGGCGGGGGCTGGGAGGTGGGGGGCGGGACAGAGAGAGACAGAGAGAAATTAGACTGGGTGCCCTTGATGCGCCTCTGGATTTCAGTGGCTCTGAAGTTTTCTGAAGAAAACTCTGAGAGGAGTTTTAAAAAATGTTTTCAAGTCTTGGCAACATGGTTGGACACGGATGTAATTGTAGGACACTGCTCATGTGGATGTCTAATTTCTGGTGCCCTTGTCAGAGAGTTGGTTTCATTACCTGCGCTCAGTTTCAGGCGCATTCCAGCTGTAGCAGATGTGGGTGTGGCCAGGTCGCGGTTGACGCTGAGGCCAGGGCTGGGAGAGGAAAGCAGCTTCTCTTGGGAATCATGTTAACAAATAAAGGCTATAGTCTGAAGTAGTACAGTTCAACTCTAGTGTGAACTAAGTAAAGGGTTTTTTTAAAATATGTATTTATTGGACAGAGAGAGAGAGCAAGCGCGCACAAGCAGCGGGAGCAGGAGAGGGAGAAGCAGGCTCCCTGCTGGCTCCATCTCTGCATCCTGGGATTATGACCTGAGCCAAAGCAGCCGCTTAACCGACTGAGCCGCCCAGGGGCCCCTACAGTTTTCAAAGCTGGTCTGAGCCTAAACAACTTGAAGCTTGTATCTGTGGAAAAGCAGGCAAACGCGTTAAAAACACAAATTTGTAACCATCAACAGGATAACCTACCTGTTATGTTGTGGACTTCATGTCTAGTTATATATTTTAATAAGAAGTCTAGAAATTTGGTCTATAACTTAATAGGTAGACTGTATATGTCTCCCTGCCTGCCACTACCCCCCCTTTGTGGAGCTCAGGGGCACCTACAAGACTGTCTGATTCCACCCCCACCCTCCATTTTGCATTTCATTCCCATTTTACGACCAGAAAGTGAGAATCGGAGAAGTTCAGAAACTTACTGTAAACCATACAGCGAACAGCGGTGGCAGGAAGAGTACAAAGTGGTCTAGGGAAGCCCTTTGGAAGCAGGCTCCAAGCTAAATGTTTTCTCCTAAGGAGAGCTCATCTTTGAAGTTGGGGTGTTGGTTCATTCCCTTGGAAGACTGAGGTGTCTGCACAGAGGCTCCAGAGAAGAGAAGATCCCCAGGGCAGGCCTGGGGCCCGAGGCAAGGGTTCAGGGAGAGGCAGGAAAGTACACCAGCCAGCAGGATGGGGATAGTCAGTCCAGTGTGTAAAGCGCACATGTGGGCTACTGTGGGAGCTCAGAGCAGGACAAGGCTCATGTCCCTGAGGGCAGGATGTGCTCAAGGGAGCCCCCACTGAGAGTGAGGTGTGAGTGGGGGCCTAGAGCCAGCCCGGGAGCAGAGCATGAAAACACCATGAGTTCAGGGAGGGGAAGGAGCTGTCGGGCTGGTGGCAGGAGGAATGGTGGGGGATGATGAGGTGTGCAGGCAGAGCTGAGTCAGAGGGAGCCTGTGAGTTGGGTTAGGGAGCTGCAATCTCATCCTGTAAGCATCGAGGAGGCCCAGCCCTCAAAGGGTTCAGCTCACCTCTGAGTGACTAGAGGCTGGAGAGGAAAAATGAGATAGGACTTAGGTCGCAAGAAGGCCAGTTAGAAGGCTGGTGAAATTGTGATTCCCAAAGGGATGGTCTGGGCCTAAATTTCCAGGTATCTGTGAAGAAAGGAGAAAATGAAGACACTAGTATGTGTGTGCTCACACACATGTCTCTCTCTCTCTCTCTCTCTCTCTCACACACACACACACACACACACACAAAGTGTCACGTTAAAGATGCCAGTTGTCTGTTCTTGGGAAGAACTTTCCTTTTTCTCTGACATAAGATCCTTCCAGGGGTGCCTGGGTGGCTCAGTTGGTTGAGCGACTGCCTTCGGCTCAGGTCATGATCCCAGAGACCCAGGATCGAGTCCCACATCGGGCTCCTTGCTTGATGGGAAGCCTGCTTCTCCCTCTCTTGCTCCCCCTGCTTGTGTTCCCTCTCTGGCTGTGTTTCTCTCTGTCAAATAAATAAAATCTTTAAAAAAAAAAAAAAAAGATCCTTCCAATGTTCTGGGGGTATTTAAAATGCTCCTTCCTGTTTGGAAAGATGGATCATGGCAGAAGATACTTTTCTTCCACCTTCTTTCTTGGCAAAGCTGAAATTATTTGGCAATACTGTGTTAAGCCCCAAAGTCTCATGGTTTGTTGTTCTCTTTTTTTTTTTTTTTAAGATTTTATTTATTAGAGAGAAAGCACAAGCAGGGGGAGGGGCAGAGGGAGAAGCAGACTCCCTGCTGAGCAGGGTTTGATTCCCATTGGCAGACGCTTAAGGGACTGAGCCACCCAGGCTGCCCCCAAAGTCTTGTTTTAAGTTTCCTCGGTTTTGGAAACCCTAGGTGGGATATGGATGGATGGTGTGGTTAGGGCAGGAGCACTGGTGATAGAGAGGTGGGGGAGACAAGACAGCCATCCCTGTCCAGGTGTTTCTGGGAGTGGGGAGGAGGAGTCCCGGAACTACCAGAAGATTCCCAGCTCAGGCAGCTGGGAGGCTGCTCACGTGACTACGCAGAGGCAAAGGCCAGGAGACCTTGGGGCTCAGACTTTGTCCTGGCCAGGTGTGTATGGGTTCCAGTTGAGCCCAGAAATGTCTGAAATGTTCCATTTCCTGCTCCTTCCTTCCTGGCTGCCTCATCAGTCCTTCCTCCTGACTTCACCCAAGGCTCATGACCCTGTCTCTGCCCACAGGGACATTGGGGGCAATGAGACAGTGACGCTGCACCAAAAATTCGTGCCTGTGCGACCTGGCCCCCGCCAGCTCATTGCCAGCTTGGACAGCCCACAGCTCTCCCAGGTGCATGGTGTCATCCAGGTGGACGTGGCTCCCGCCCCTGGGGGCGGGGGCTTCTTCGCAGATGCTGGAGGCGACAGTCACTCAGGGGAGACTATCCCTATGGCATCTCGGGGTGGGGCTTAGCCCCTCGCCAGGAGCAATGGGACTGGAGTCCGCTGAGCAAGGACATTGCCTGGAGTCAGGGGCACACCGTAGAGCTGCTGCCCAGAGGCTCAGGCGGGGAGGCCAGGGCATCCGGGGAGGGAGCCATTCTTCACTTGCACGGGGCAACACAGATACTAATAAACCTTTTTTTAGTGAACTGTTTTTAAGGAAACCATTCTGTCCATTTGTCAGTTCATGCCAGGCCAAGGAGTGTAGACTCACAATCCGTCCCAGGGATGCATGAGAGGCATTGCTGGCGCCGCTGGTTCTGAGAAGGCTGGCTGGCAGGTCAGCGATGGGACCAGCTCAGCCGCTCTTGAAACCAGGCCTGCTTAGCGTCGGGACAAACTTGAGTGTTTGACCCGTTTTGCCCCCACCCAAGGGTGCAGCTACTGACCAAAACCCTTTGGAAGCCCCCTGGATTGGGATTGGACTGCCTCCCTTCCATGGCACCTATAGTGGGAGAGAAGAATCTAAACTGCCTTTGGTAGGCACATGTTGGAGTTCTCTCTGAGCAGCAAAAACCACTTTCTAATGTTTATTTTCAAATGTCCTTGTCTAAGAATTTTTGCAAAAGTAATACATGTTCAATGTTGAGAATTGAGAGAGTCCAGAAGTCCAGAAGATTGTAAAGGAGGAAACAAGAAGCCTCAACCACCACCAGGTACAGAAAGTAGCTGTTAATGTCATGTTTTGTATGCAGTCCCTGCCCCCCCCATGTAACGGGTGAACATTTTCCCACAGCATTAAATATTTTCCCAAAACATCATGTTTACACTGGACAGTAATCTTGGCTTCTAGACCATTCTCCTGGTCCTGAGCGGGCCCTGCTCAGCCTCAGGGTGTTGGAGTGACTCAGATCCCCACCCAAGCTCTCCCCCAGCCAGCTACACTCTGCCTTGGCGAGCCCTGCCAGTCCCACATTGTAAGGACTACTGGGCTCCCACACTGTATCTGTTTTCCTTGAACTTCAAACTTGCTTATCTCCTGCTTTCTCAGCATGTCTACTGGATAGCCCATGGACCACCCACGTGTGTGTCCAAGATTGAACTCCGGACCTCCTGCAGCCTACCTCCCAAGGCCTCTCCTCTATTGGTGACTGGTAACTACATCTTTCCAAGTTTTACAGGCCCCAAAGCTTGGAGTCATTCTTGGCTGCTTCCCTCACATCCCACATCCAGTCTGCCAGCGAATCTTGATGGTCTGTCTCCCATACAGAGGGGTCCAGCATCTCATTGCTCCTCATCACCTCTTCCTTTCCCAGGTGCCAGAGCTGCCTTTATCTCTCATCTCGCTTGTTCCCCAGCCTCCTGATCACTTCCCACACTTCCCCTCTTGCGCTCTGGTCCTCTGTTCTACACACAGCAGCTGGAATGGCCGGGTGAATCTAATCGAGTCAGTCCTTTGCTCAAAACCTTCTACAGGCCTGGCCCCTGGTTTTCCTTCTGGACGAGCACTGCCCCCAGCTTGCAACGCCAGCCATGCTCCGATAGCCAAGTCTCAGCTCACAGGCCACCTCCTCAGGGAGCTCTTCCCTGATTTGTTTTCTGGGCCCCTGATCTTTTTAGCCTATCATCCTATTTTGTTTCATATCCTGCCTAGCACTTGTTGTTTGACATTAGGATGCTTTTCTGCTTATTAAATTGTTTCTTTCCCCTAAAATGTGAATTCTGGAAGAACAGAGACTTCTGTGTCTTGTTCACATCTCAGTCCCAGGACCCTGAACAGGGCCTAGCACTGAGCAGTGCAACCGATGTTTGCTGCTTTTTTTTTTTTTTAATTTTATTTATTTACTTGACAGAGAGAGAGAGAGAGAGATCACAAGCAGGCAGAGGCAGGTAGAGAGAGAGGAGGAAGCAGGCTCCCTGCTGAGCAGAGAGCCCGATGCGGGCCTCAATCCCAGGACCCTGAGATCATGACCTGATCCGAAGGCAGAGGCTTTAACCCACTGAGCCACCCAGGCGCCTTTTTTTTTTTTTTTTTTAAGATGTTGGCTCCTTAAAATTTAAAGGCAACAGCTTGCAAGATGTGACTTTTAATTGTTCCTTGAATTTATGGAGCAAACACCAGTGGTTTCCCTATGTATTTATTTTATTTTATTTTATTTTATTTTAACATTTTTCCCGTTTTTAATAATAAATGAACAAATTTGGTCCCATAGAATGATGTTATTTATTTGATTAATCCCATTTTCCTGGAAGTAAGTCTTTGCAATGTTCGGCTATTACATGCATAAATACTCTTTTATAGCATGGATATCTTTGTGCTTGTTTTCTGTTTCCCTAAAAAAAATCCCAGAGTGAAAATTATTGGGGAAAGGGTTTGAGCATATTTAAGGTGGTTGCTACATTTTGTTAATTAGTTTCCAGAAAGATGGAGCAGCAACTCCATGACCTGAGCGGAAGGCAGAGGCTCTAACTCAGCCACCCAGGCACCCCGAGAGAGGTTAAGATTTCTAGCAACTCTGTAACTTGCTTCACATTAATTCATTTTACCTTGGTCCCCTGTGTTTATTAGAGCTCAGAAATGCCTGAAATCCTCAAAGAGGAAAACAAACGCAAAAAGACCTGAAGGCAATGTTCTCCAAACAGCTGGAGGGAAAGAAACAAAGACATGCTGAGCTCTGGCTCGGGGGCTCCATGCCGTGCCCTTTAATTGTGTGGAAGTGGGTGTTAGAATCCCTGGTGGCATGGCTACTGTTGGCCACAGGCCTCGAGGCCGTGAGGATGGAGACCTCCTGTCTCTTGCTTACAGCTGATTCAGTCACTGACATGTAGCAGGTGTGCCACAAGTAGCAGTTGAACAGACGATGAACTAAGTTGGATGGTGATGGGGGTCTGGGAGCCAGGGCGAGCAGTGGAGGATTGTGTTTCCAGGCATTTGTGGGAGGAATGTCTGATGGATGACTAGACCACCTCTAGGAAAGAGAGGCAAATGGGCACCTGGGGGCTGAGTAATAACCCTCAGTGCACACTCCTACACGGCTATACCTCAGAAAACCATACCAGAGAAACCAACTTTATGCCTATTTATATTTATTTATATGGTTATTTCCTTGACATCATCCTTTATATTATGCAGCGTTTTTTTAAAAAAAGAATTAATTAATTTTGCAGGAGGAGGAAGAGAGACAAACAGAATCCATGCTGAGCTTGAATCCTGAAGCAGGGCTCCATCCTACCACCCCAAGATCATGACCTGGGCCAAAATCAAGAGTCAAACACACATTTGGGGTGCCTGGGTGGCTCCGTTGGTTAAGCGTCTGCCTTTGGTTTAGGTCATGATCCCAGGGTCCTGGGATGGAGCCCCGTGTTGGGCTCCTTGTTCAGCGGGGAGTCTGATTCTGCCTCTGCCCCTCCCCTTGCTCATGCTCTTTCTCTCAAGTAAATAAATAAAATCTTAAAAAAAAAAAGTCGAACACTCAACCAACTGAGCCACCCAGCCACCCTCACCCCTGCCAACTTTTTTTGAATTAAGAAAAAGGTATTCCAGAGCACCTGGGTGGCTCAGTTGATTGAGCGACTGCCTTCGGCTCAGGTCATGATCCTGGAGACCCAGGATCGAGTCCCACATCGGGCTCCCTGCTCGGCCGGAAGCCTGCTTCTTCCTCTCTCACTCCCCCTGCTTGTGTTCCCTCTCTGGCTGTGTTTCTCTCAGTCAAATAAATAAAATCTTTAAAAGGAAAAAAAAGAAAAAGGTATTCTTAGTTTCAGGTTGAGGAAATCCACTAGAGTTGCCCTCTTAGTTGGTGTCCCTGGACTGATGAAGCAGTCATTGTCTGAGAGTTTTAGTGACCTGTTTGTTTCTCCTGGGATACCTGGTCTACAAAGTTGATCACTAAGGAGGAAGTGGACTCTTTGCATCAGAAGCGCAGTGTTTCTTGAGTGTAAAGAGCCAGTATTCTCCTTAATTTCTCTGCCCCAAGATTTAAAATTGGGAACATTAGTGTGGTCTGTGGTAGCTTCAACTGCGGCCTAATAGCAGGGAAGGGGGCCATCCTAGGTTCTGAGAACTGTTCTAGGCTTGAGGGTCCCTGAAGCCCCGCTGAGTGCATTTGATCTGACAATGCCTATGGCTAATACTAGAAGCTCCTGCAGCGCCTTAGCCCAGGGAGCAGTCTGGAGCTGCGTGTTGAAGCCTCAGAGCTCTGGTACCAACCTCTGTGGCTGATTTTTTTTAAAGATTTTATTTATTTATTTGAGAGAGAAGCAAACTCCTCGTGGAGCTGGGAGCCCAGTGCGGGACTTGATCCTGGGACTCTGGGATCATGACCAGAGCCGCAGGCAGTGGCTCAACCAACTGAGCCACCCAGGCACCCTGATTTATTTTCTTTCTTTCTTTCTTTTTTTTACAAGATTTTATTTATTTGTCAGAGAGAGCACAAGCAGGGAAAGCAGCAGGCAGAGCTGGCAGAGGGAGAAGCAGGTTCTCTACTGAGCAGAGAGCCTTACTCAGGGTTTCATCCTGGCCCAGGACACTGAGATCATGACCAGAGCAGGTGCTTAACCAACTGAGCCACCTAGGCAGCCTGCTGTGGCTAATTTTCCAAGAGCACATTGAATGGGTGCAAGAAATATGACAGACCCTGTGGACAGCATAACTCTCCCCAAATAAACATGGAAACTGGAAGGCTGGCCCTTCTGGGTGGAGTGCTTGGACAGGTCTGGAAGAAGTAAAAACATCAAAAGGAAGATTTTATTTTCCTGATAATAAGCCAGGTGGTGTTAATTACAAATATAAAAACAAAAATTTACAAGATATGACTTATAAATGCTTCCCAGATTTGTGGATAAGACCACAGTGGTTGTACTTTTTAAAATAATGGCTGCCTTCAGCCATTCTAAGGTTCTCCCTGGAAAGGGAAGTTTTGTCCAGAGGAGAACCAGAATTTTACAAGAGACTCCTACTGGCAGGGTCCAGCCATGCAGGGGCTAACAGACCCATTCCCTCACCCATTTAACAAATATTCGGTGATGTGTGCCAAGCACTGGACCAAGTGCTGGAGCACAGGGCAATCCTAGCTCTTGCCCTATGGAGCTTGCAGTCTGAGAAAGAAACAGAATAACTGTATGAAATAGAGTAAATAGCTCTGAAGTTTACAGCAAAGCACTGACCTGACCTGGTGGTGGTGGTTAGGCAAGCTTTCCTCAAACAGGTGACCCTGCAGGATATCTAGGCAGAGAGGGAAGGAAGATCACTGCAGACCAAAGGAACAGCCTGTGCAAAGATCCTGTGGTGGGAGTCTGGAAGAGTAAACAAGATAAAGAAGTCTTCCAACACAAGGGACTCCTAAGGTGGTAATAAAACAACAACAACAAAAACCCAAGACTAAAAAGGGGGCTGGTTGTATTAGCCATAAACACATGAACAAGATGCTATGTGTACAAGAAAGGAACCAGCTCTTCCTTAAAGAGGCTCCCTGCCCAGTGGTGGTGACAGATGCATAGCCATTAACAATACAAAGCATATGTAAGTAAGTACTATGAGCCAGGCACTGTTCCAAGTGCTTTACAATTACTAATTTATTTACTCCTTACAACCACCTTACAAGATAGGTTCTGCAACAGTGGTGGTGATAAAAAGATGTACTGGGGAGCTCAAGAAGAGAACTCTGATGGGTTTCATGGAGGTGGTTCTCAGATGAACCACAAAAGATGAGAAAGGGTCAAGTCCAAGAGGCAAGGAGGACAAAAGAATTATCTAGTATGTGCAAAGGCACAGAAATGTAAGACAATACAGTATATTTGGAAGATGAAACCTGTTTGCTGAGGTCT
This sequence comes from Spilogale gracilis, assembly GCA_004023965.1. NCBI lineage: Eukaryota > Metazoa > Chordata > Mammalia > Carnivora > Mephitidae > Spilogale > Spilogale gracilis. The sequence continues at coordinate 120,418 of PITA01001041.1, read as the reverse complement.
GGCATCTAGGTGCATACATGCAGAGTGGCAAGGAATATGGTTGAAGAGAAACTTGGCCAGATTAAAAATACTTTTGCTCAATTTCAGAGTTTGGGCTTTCTTTAGAAAGTAAGAGAGAGCTTTCCCTTAGCAATAAGCATGACCAGTTTTGCGTTTCACAAGATTCATGATCAAAGCAATGTGGTAAAGAAATTAGGAGTTAGGCTGGAGGTGGGGAGGGTGAGACAGACCTGAAATAGGATAGAGGCAATGAGAATGAAAATGGTGTGGGTTGGAAGGTTCCATAGGAAATAGAACTGATTAGACTTGGTGAGGATTAGATGTGGAGAGGAGGGAGGACTGAATTAAGGGCTGTGAGTTGGGTTTCTCACTCACAGGTGGGGAGAGGCACCTTGCACAGAAATACAGAGCCCAGGAGGGAGAGAATTTAAAAGGGAAGATAACTTCCAGTTCTCAGTCCAGCAGTCCTTGTGGATCACCTGAGAAGACTCATCTTGGGTGAGTCAAGGAAGGATCCCTGGGGCGCTACCTCTAGGAAAGGAGATGGTCTGAAACAAGGGTAGTTCCACGACATTCCTGTAGTCAGGGAAGGTAATTCACTCAACCGACATTTAAAGAAAATACACTGTGTGCCAAGCTCTTTACTTGGTGATGAAAATAAGGAGAGACACCGGGAAGGGTGACAAGGAGACAAGTAAGTCGATCACATCAGGGGGCTGGTTGGAGTGAGCACGCAACAGAAATCCGAAAAGGGGAAACTTGTTTTTTATTTATTTTAAAACTACAGGATGTGGGGCGCCTGCGTGGCTCAGTTGGTTAAGCGACTGCCTTCGGCTCAGGTCATGATCCCGGAGTCCCAGGATCGAGTCCCACATCGGGCTCCCTGCTCGGCGGGAAGCCTGTTTCTCCGCTCTCAGTCCCACTCCTTGTGTTCCCTCTCTGGCTGTGTTTCTTTCTGTCAAATAAATAAAATCTTTAAAAAAAAAAAACAACTACAGAATGCGGAAAAAAAAGGTATCACAGAAAAACACAAAAAATTACCTAGTCTCATCTTCCTGAGAAAAGAGTTAACGCCCACGTAGCTTTTCAAACTTTTTATTTTTTAAAGGCGGGCGCCCTCTACTGTTTTGTAAAAGAGACAGTTGAATTTTTACAGGAAGCCTGCGTGCCGCCCGGCAAGGCTTTGCAGGCGCTGCTTCCAGGCTAGGATTTACGGAATCACACAGCAACGGCGCCCAGGATGGGGGAAGGGAAGGGGAGAGGGACATGACTGCGTACGCTCCGCGAAGAAACGCCAGGGCCACGAGAACCCGTATCAAAAGTCCCCGACGCCCCGGGGTTACTGGGCGGAGTTATCTGTTGGTGCGTGACGCGACGTCTCGACTCCCTGCCCGGAACCCCATTGGCTCTCCATTACCGCCCTTTTCCGGGGCAGGGAAATTGGCCGCAGAGCCGGAAGCGAGGTAGACCTCGGCCTTGAGGGGGCGTCGGCGTGGAAAACAAAACCTGGTGCCACTGGAGCTGGCCAGCTTCTCTATTTAGGCTTCAGCCGGCGCTGAACACCTCCAGGATTCCCGTGGCCAATGGAAGGAATCGCATCGCGAAGTATCCGCCGCAAATCTAAGCGGCTCAGCCACTGAGAGCCACCGGAAGCTTCGCCCCTAGGCGGAGTCGAGAAGTCTAACTGTGGTGGAAGAAACACGGAGGGCCTGCCCCTGGGGCGGAGCCCGCGGCCATGGCCACGCCCCAAGGGGCCGGTCCCGCGGCTTTGCGCTTCGCCGCCGCCGCCAGCTGGCAAGTCGTGCGGGGACGCCGTGTGGAGCACTTTCCGCGAGTTTTAGAGTTTCTGCGATCACTGCGCACTGCTGCCCCTGGTTTAGTACGCTACCGTCACCACGAACGCCTGTGTATGGGCCTGAAGGCCAAGGTATTGGAGCCAGTAGGAGCTGGAAAGGGGAGGGATGCGAGGGGACTTGCCGGACCGCTTGGGGTTGGGACTTGTAGGAAAAGGAAAGCTTGCCCCGAAGTGGAGAATCTGAGTTTAGTACCCTTCACAGGTAGTGGTGGAGTTGATCTTGCAGGGCCGGCCGTGGGCCCAGGTTCTGAATGCCCTGCATCACCATTTCCCAGGGTCTGGACCTGTACTGCGGGACCCCAAAGTGGTGAGTAATCCCTGGAATAAGCCCTATACCCCAGTTAACACTGGGTGCCACAAAGTTGATTCTCCTCCTGGCCACTGGGTCCTAGTGACCCTAAATTGTCTGCTTTTCCTTACCCTCCACAGACAAAGCAGGATCTGAGGAAGGTCTCAGAGGCACAGGAGACCTTTTGCCAACAGGTGAAGCAACTAGCAGAGGCCCCAGTAGACTTGGCTTCCAGGCTGCAGGTGAGACTGGCTGGTTTGAAAGCTATTTTGTGGCTAAAATTGCCATAGTTCCTTCTGACCTCCGTTTCTCCTCACTGCAGGAACTTGAACAAGAGTATGGAGAACCCTTTTTGGCTGCCATGGAAAAGCTGTTCTTTGAATACTTGTGTCAGCTTGAAAAAGCCCTGCCTGTACTGCAGACACAGCAGGTTTTGTTGGGACAAGGTAAGGGCAGAGTGGGTGACGGCTGTATCAAGGACTGTGGTCTTCATGCCTCTCTCCCTCTGCCCACAGCTTCAGGATGTGCTGAGTTGGATGCAGCCTGGAGTTTCTATCACTTCTTCTTCTGTCTTGAGTCAGTATGGTGTGGACATGGGGTGGCCACTTCCAGGTATGAGGACCCTCTGGGAGAAGTAGGAGCTTGGGGGTGGACTGTTTGGCCTGAGACCTTTTGAGATGGGCTGTTAGAAGGGTTACATGGGCCTGAGCCATGAGAAACCAGACTGAGTTGTGTTTCTGTCTGTTCTGAGGAGCTTCATTTTCTTTTTCAGAGTGCTCCGTTAACGATTCAGCGAGCATGACAGAGGCAATGGAGCAGGATCCTCCTCAGCAACCAAAACTAGCCCTTCACGATCCTTTACCAAAAGCCAGTTCTGGCCTACACCTCCCTCAGGGACCAGCCTCGAGAAAGGAACCAGAACCTATGGCTGGCCACCACTTCAATCTGGCTCCTCTAGGCCGGCGAAGAATCCAGTCCCGATGGGCAGCTACTAAGGGAGGCCATAAGGAGCGCCCCACAGTCATGCTGTTCCCCTTTAGGAATCTGGGTTCACCGTCCCCAGTCATATCTGAGCCTGAGAACAGGGAAGAACATGGGACAGACACGGCAGATCCAGGAGGTGCTGTGGGCACAAAAGCAGCTTCCACTGGAAAGTCAAACAGTCCACCCCAGCCACTGGGGGGAAGGGCTCTGAAAGAGAACCCAGTTGAGGTGTTTGCCTCAGAGCAAGAAGAGTGAGTGGAACCGTTGCTTCTCTCTACTAGCAGCACATTCTTGGCCTGCTTTCCCCTCACCATATCTTTTTTGCTTACTCTTAATGCAGGAATTGCTTGGCTTGCCCCATGGACCCCCTGAGACTGTCATTATCCCCTCCTAGGGCCAGGAAACCATGTAAGTATCCCGAGTCAGACTGCGCTAGATAGCCTCCTCTCTCGGGGACTCTTGAGGGCCTGTTTGCCTAGCAGGGTATGTTGACTCTGGTTTCCTTCCTGCAGTGTGTCCTCCATCTCTGTGCAGCTCTGTCATTACCATAGGGGACTTGGTTTTGGATTCTGATGAAGAAGAAAATGGCCAGAGGGAAGGAAGGGTGAGTAGGAAGGAACAGAAAGCTGGGGAAGAGGCTGAGCAGAACGAGACAGAGAAACCCACATGTTCCAGAATATAGAGGGCTCGGAATGAGATGATGATAGCATCTCCCTGCTCCCTTCTCTGCAGGAGTTTCTGGAAAACTATCAGAAGACAAAGTTTGACACCTTGATTCCCACCTTCTATGAGTATCTCCCCACTTCTGGACCCAGGGCCATATCTGTCCCTTCCATGACAATAGAGACAGGTCTAGACACTTAGGATAGGACTGGAATTCCCTCTGCACTCCGCCTGTCTCCTTCCTCAGCTCTACACAGAGTTTAGTGGGAATAAAGCAGAAGCCCGGGCTTGGGTGACCTGACTACTTTGCTAAAATTACTTTGTAATCTTTGTTAATTAAAATTTGGATATGTTAAAACACTGTCTTCGTGTGCGGGAGGGGAATTAGGGCTTCCGTCAAGTCAGTGTAAGTCATTCCTTAGAACTGGCTTCAGCAGGACTGAAGGAATCTCTTTGCCTTTTTACTTGCCCTGGAAAATGTTGTTCATATGTGCCAAGAAGTGTTGATAGCCTGGAAGGGAATTTCCCTTTGCTATGTTAAAAATATCTGTGCATCCTGATACCAGAATGTACTTCGTACACTCTCATGCAGTCAGGTTACCTTGGGGTAGTGGCACTGGGATGGAGATACTTCATGGAAAATGTACTTCCTGTCCTTGGCTCTACTGGGTCAGTGCCAACTCCACTTCACTTGCCCTGGAGCAGCACCCAGATGCCAGCCTTGTGCAGAAAGATCCAGGATCTCTTCAAAGTCCTTGGGATCTCTTCATTGAGATATTCAAAATATGTCAACACTTTTGGGCTTTTTAGGTATTCAGAGATCGTATTTGATGAAACTCATTCATAAAACATGATTTCAGGAGCCTCCCTCTTCCAGACCAAGGCCATTAAATACTCAGGTAGGAATCAGCATCTTTTCCTTTTAATAATTTTCAGGATGCTGGGTCCCCAGATTCACATTTGACTGTCTTACTTCATTTTCTGAGCCTCTGCCTTGCTTCCTCCCCAGTGAGTGCCCTGGGCATTCTGTGTGTACAGAGTACAGCATTACTGTGGGAGCCCTCAGGAGTGAGGCAACAGGAAATGTAAGAAATAGCCACAGTAGCTGGGATGGGTGAGGAGCCCACTTGAGAGGCCCTGTGCTCGGATACTAGTGCCCTGAGAGAGCACAGCTGCTCAGGTCTAGCACTCATCACTAAAGATTGGATTCACCTGCTGGGTGACCCGGATGAAGGTGGTTCTCCGGCTCAATTCCTTCAGTTTAGCTGCTCCCACGTAGGTACATGTGGAGCGGATGCCTCCCAGGATGTCTCGGATGGTATGTTCCACATCCCCTTTAAAGGGCACCTCCACCGTCTTTCCCTCTGATGCCCTTTGAGGAGGAAAAACTTTCTTACTCCTTTCTTTTGGATTCTTTAAGCCCAGTGATGGCTCTCCCCTGCTATCTGGCATTGAGCCCCAGTTCACCACTTTTCCTTCCAGAACTGGACCATGACTTTCCCAGCAGCCAGGGGCTCTGCCACCGCCCTACTTGGTCACACTTTCCAGGAACCCTCGGCTCCTGGATCTCTTGCACATACCTGTACTCAGCCACACCCCCAGCATATTTCTTCATGGCCATTTCAGAACTCATCCCGTAGAAGAGCTTGTACTTCCTGCCATCCCTCTCGATGAGCTCACCACCTGACTCACTGTGCCCAGCCAGCATGCCACCCAGCATCACAAAGTCAGCTCCTGCCCCTGCCAGCGTCAACAAAGGGGGAAATGAATTGAATCTGGCCCACATGCCCACCCTCAAAAGCAACTCACGCCAAATGCTCAGTCCTGAATGAGTCTAACATCTTCCTGGTTTTGTTTCCCTAGCTGACCCACAACCCACCCAGGCCTGCCTGCTATGGCCTCTATGCCTCAGTGGGCCTGATTTTCTCAAGAATTTAAACAGAGCCTCTAGAGATTCCTTGCCTAGTTTCTGCTCCCCCCCTCCCGCTTTTGCCATCTTCTGGTCATTTCTTTTCATTGTGTGTAGCTAAACAAGACTTACTCCAAGTGTCCCAAGGGCAAAGGGCTCTAACTTTGGTCCAGCAGTTCAGGGGCTATTACAGATGGCTGTGGCCTGCATTTGGGCAGTCAATATCAGAGTCTCAGGATTTCCCTTGCCCCAGATGACGCCACAGATTCAGGGTCACTAGTTCATATTGTGAAAGAATGTGAATGGCTTTCTGAGCCTTTCCAGGCCCGATCCTTGACTCTCAGAGGTGACTTATCCTCTTCTACAGGACCCTCCCTCCATGCTCTCCCAGTATCCTTACCAAAAGCCTTGGCCACATCCCCAGGACAGCTGCAGCCTCCATCCTGCAAAGTAAGGAGCACTGTGAAGAGATAACACAGATTGCCCCAGGACTCTGAGCAGTGTCCTGCGGCCCGCCTCCAAGCTGACAGGAACCTAGGAGTCCTGATCCACTGCTCCCACAGCCTCCACACCCAGCAGGAAATACAGCTGTTTGGCAGCCTCCTACCCTACCGTGCCCATGGGCCTTACTGAGATGATGTGGCCTTTGAGTCCATGAGCAGCGTCTGCACACTCCATGACGGCACTGAGCTGTGGATAGCCCACTCCAGTCTTCTTCCGGGTGGTGCACACAGAGCCTGAGGAGAATGTCATGGGAACAGTGAAGGGCTCCACAGGGGTTTGCCATCAGGAGAGGGAGCCCATGGCCCCCAGTGAAGCAGCTTACCTGGGCCAATTCCCACTTTGATGATGTCAGCCCCAGAGAGGATCAGCTCTTCCACCATCTCTCCTGTTACCACATTGCCTGCCTGAGGCACAAAACAAGGCACTCAGGGTTGGAAACGAGAGAGGAGGTTGCGTGCTCTCCTACACAGCATGCCTGGACTGTGACCTTCCAGCGTTATGGTAGTACCTAGAAGAAGGGTACCTAGGTTCCCTCTACTGGGCAAGGACTCTACTTCCCAAGCTGAGGTAAGGGGGTGAGTGGCCAGTATCACTGTTGAACTAGGGTAAAGCCACGGTCCAACTGGACCAAGGCCAGAGCTGATTTACAGATTTATCTTCCCATCCTTGCCAAGAGACCCAAACACATCCTGTCCTTAAGCTGTTATACATCATAAAATCTCTGGCTTCAGGGAAAGAGGGAGACGTGGTAATGTAAGCTAAATATCTGCCTGCACAGCTGTATTTACTTCCAATGGGCAATAGAGAGAGACCCCTTGATGAGGCCTTGTCATCACTGCCCTAAGCTTGTAAACAAATAAAACCCTTTCCTGTGACCCCTTTAATATATTCTAGTGCATGTCCGCCTCAGCGGGCAGATGAGTATGTACCGTAGGGATGCACAAGCTGTGTGTCAAGGGACAGAGCTAACCACTAACCAATCTCAACATTTTCGTTGAGCGTAGAACTGTGGATAATCACCCAGTAAACATGATTCAGTGGACTAGGAAAATCATAATGCAGCAGAGGAGAAATGAACTGACCTAAAAAAATGAAGTATCAGGAAAGAGTGGAAAGAAGAGGAACATACCAGCTACAGGGTAGTGGAAACGTACCATAATAGTGTGCTCGGGGAAGCGCTTCCGCACATCCTTTACAAACTCAACAAAGTGTTCCGAGTAGCCATTTGCCACATCCAGGCATATATATTTCACCTGGGGAATAGCTTCCAGGATCTGTTCCAGCTGTTCAAAGTCCAAAGAGCCTGTGCCTGAGCTGGCAGCCAGATGCTGTGGGAGAGGGCCAGTGGCAGGTCACAAATGACCCAGGGAGCAGCCAGCAGGGCTGGGAAGGTGAGGGGTGGTCCCCAGAAAGCCAAAAAAGATGCCTGGAAAACTGGGACAAGGAAGGGATCAGGGAAGGACCAGCATTACCTCAAGACACTCAGGATTCTGGCTGGCAAACTCTTTCCACTGCTGGAGGCTGTAGTGTTTATGGATAGCTGTGAAGAGGGAGAACTGGGGAGAAGAAAAAGCCATCAAAAAAGGAGAGAATTGGGGCGCCTGGGTGGCTCAGTTGGTTGAGCAACTGCCTTCGGCTCAGGTCATGATCCTGGAGACCCGGGATCAAGCCCCACATCAGGCTCCCTGCTCGGCGGGAAGCCTGCTTCTCCCTCTCTCACTCCCTCTGCTTGTGTTCCCTCTCTAGCTGTGTTTCTCTCTGTCAAATAAATAAAATGTTTAAAAAAAAAAAGAATTTTACTAGCGTCTCTTTTGCTAAAAACAGACCTTTTTAGTATTCTGAGGGAGAAAAGGACTGAACTTTGGAAAGCAACTTGAAAGAAACCACTGGTTGAGCTGTGATTTTTAGTTTAACCATTATTCTCCCTACAAATACCAGTAGGGCTTTTTTACCATAAGCCAGTGCTTGCTCAACACTCCAACCAAAGTAGGAAGTCGTCTAGAGTGGATTTCACCTATCAGCACATACAGACAGGGCTTCTGACTTAAAAGGTGACAAAGACAAGCTGATGCTGCAGTGGGACAGCAGCAGACAAGAAAAAGCCATGAGGAGGCTGGACAGAGCCAGCATCTGCCTGCTCTGACTCAGCCCCTCCCTCTATGGTAACCTAGTATGGAACTCACTTATTTTTGCATATCTTCTGGTCCATTTACTTGCAATAATTCAATGAGTCTAAATGCTCACAAAAGGTAAGGCCTTGATGGAGCCAATAATGTGCTACCCCATTCTTTCTCCATCTCCACTGGAGTAAAAGACACGTTTTGGAGACACAAACCAACTAAAAAGTCCATTTCATTCCATCTATTTCAGTCAACCAAGCTCAAGGATACAGTGAACTCATCAGACTTGTATTCCCTAGAGTCAACAAGCTGCAAAAAAATATCCCAGTACTTTGAGAAAGGCATTCAGAGGCCGCTGTGAATGCTGGTGCTTGTACCTTATTTTTATTTTATTTTTTAAGATTTTACTTATTTATTTGACAGAGAGATAGCACAAATAGGCAGAGCAGCAGGCAGAGGGAGAGGGAGTTTGATGGGGAACACGATCCCAGGACCCTGGGATCATGACCTCTGCAGAAGGCAACCAACTGAGCCACCCAGGCGCCCCATTATTTATTTTTTAAAAAAACTTTATTTTTAAGTAATCTCTACACCCAACACGGGGCTTGAGCTCACAACCCCGAGATCAAGAGTCACATGCTCCACTGACTAAGCTAGCCAAGCACCTCAGTGCTTGCACTTTAAAAGTGCAGACATGCAGATAGACAAGAGAGCAGTTGATGGAGACATCCCAAATCTTGTAAGTGACAAGAAATCCAAGGAAGTCATGTATCAGCCAGCAGTAAGGAAGTGCTATTGCCATACTCACTCATCAACACTACCTAGCTTAAAGCTGGTATTGAATTCTACTTCCTAAGCAACACTCTGCCATCAGTGTGCTGCTACACAAAGAAAAATCACTCCATGAGGTCAGTAGACCTTGGAAATATACTGGTACTGGTGTAGTGGGACATGATGAGCACATCCAATTACATACCATGCTGGAGATCTAGAAAAAGATGCTGTATCCAACCTTATTACTACTGTGACACTTGGCTCTATCTCTAGAATCTGATTTCTTTAGCACTCATGAGCACTGATGAAAAGCCAGTCTCAACTAAAGCATTAAGACAGTCCCCACAAGGGCCACATATTTCAGCAGATTTGTTAATGCTAAAGTCAGATTCATTATTCCTCAACTCTACTGGGCAGAACAGGTGGACAGTGGACAACAAGAAGACTCCTAAGCAATTAGTCAATTTAGCAATAAAGTACTAAAACTGTGTAACTATCAACCTTAGAGAAGTGACAAAAGATATTCCATAAAGACTTACAGCGATTGAAAATACAGAAAGGGAGATGAAGTCCTTATGGCTAACAGAGCCACAAGCAGCAGCAGAATCCATCAACCAGGGCTACATGGATTAACCAGAAGAATGCATATGTTTTTTGAGTACCCAGAGTAACTATCTACCTTCTCAGCTACAAGTACAGAAGCAGGTTATATTACTGACAGGAGCAGCATCTTCTATTTTCAAAGTGAACAATAACCTGTGCATAAGAAAAACACATTCCATTTTGGGCACATCCCAGAAACTCCCAGAAACCTAGGACTTAAAGAAGAAGATTAAAAAAATAAAAGGTAGCAGACATGAAAGAAAATCAGCTACTTCTCTTCTAGATAGGAATTTTTGAAGGCTCAAACTATAGTTTCTGGACTAAAACAGTGGTTATTTAGTGTCCTGAACAATAGTGTAACTGGAGGGATGAATGGGATTTGGAGGGGATGACCTGGAAGGTGGGAAAAGTTGGCAGGGTGTATAAACTGCTGGGCAGGAGAAAAGGGAAAGTGATATTTATCAGAAAAATGGGGTAAAACTTAGCTTTGAATCTTACTAATTCAGATGTGCCTTTGAACTTAGTATTGGAGAAAATGGATAAAATAGTAAATTAGATCGTCCTGTTACTTGCCAGACAGCTGACCTGGGAGAGGCAGTTCGCAAATTACCTCTACAGTCGGCCCAGAGAACTGGTCATCAGTGAGGAAAACCTGTGTAAGGTAAGTCCTACCTTACAGAGAACCTTAGCCATCTCAAAGGTGCCCACGGTATCCATATTGGCAGCAATGATGGGGATCCCAGTATACATTTGCTTTGAGTTCCGAAATGAAAAGGATCTTGTGAGATCCACCTGAGATATGAACAGGAAAATGCCTTTCATTCATCAAATGAGTATTGTATGAGGTCAAGAACCAGAAATCTGTCTCAGGAGCCAGGAAAGCAAGCTCACCTCACTTCGAGATTTAAGGGTACTGCGTTTGGGCCTCAACAAAACATCCTTGAAGTCCAGTTTGATGTCACTGTCGATGTGAGGCATGGCGGGGACCTTGGGGTAGCAACAAATCCGAGAACTGGAAGGTAGGAAAAGTCAGGTGCTGGGATCTGAACCAATCTCCCCTTAGGCCTAAACGCCCAGTAAGAGCTAACAGCAAGGCTCATCTCTCTCCTTGCTTAAATTATGAAAGGTCGGGCACTGGCTGAAGCATGGTCCCTGAAGACTGTCACCTGTGATCCATCCTATGGTTGCAATTATCCGTGGTATCTCCATCCCAGGTACTATTTGATGGGGAGAAGAACTGGGCTGGAGTCGTGAATGTGCATTCCTTACCCCCACAACACTTCCTTCTCCGACCCTTGCAAAGAGCAATTTGGGGAAAGAGGCTGATTTGGAGGTGAGTAGGAATCAGGGAAATTCCCACAACTAGTTTCCGGAATAGGGGTACTCACTTCCTGTCGCCGTGAGCCGGGTGGCAGTTGACCACAGTCGCCCTCGCTTAGCAACTAGCCTCGTGCAGACCTCCTGAAGCCTTCTGGGCCACACCAACAGGTTCCGCCAATTGCGGGCGAAAAGGATAAATAGGGAAATCCCAGTTTCGGCAGCGGTCTTACGAGGCCTTCTGGGTAACAGAGTTCACACACCGAGGTTGCCGTTGGATCTGAGGGGCGGAAGCCTACGACTCCCAAGGTGAAACGCGCGGAGCTCTCCGTTGGCATGATGGGAGTAGTAGTTCGTTCCGACCCCGCTTTCCGAGCCCCGGCTGGCTAGAAACTCTAAGAATCGCGGAGGCGTCATCCCTCCTGTAACTAAACCTCTGCCTTCTTTTTATTTACGACGCCACCAAAACGAAACGCGGGAGGATTCGTGAGCCTTTCGGGAACTCGGTGGAAAGAAACGGGGGGGGGTTAGGGTGGAGCCAGGCAGTGACCCGGAAGCAGAAGTGACTCCCACAAGCGGATTGCTGGGGAGCGGCAGCGGCGACCGCAGCGGCAGAAGCAGCAAATTATCTGTGTGCAGCTCCAAACTGGGAAGAAGATGCTAATTAAAGTGAAGGTGGGAGCACCTCCAGCCTTGCCAAGACGCTGTGGTACTGGCCTGGCCAATGTGCCTTGCGGGAGAAGCGGGGAAGGAAAACCACGCCTTTTCCGAGCCTAGAGGGTGCTGACAGCCCTGAGGCTCCGCGCGAGGGGTGATGGGAAGTAGGGGGCCCCAAGAGAGCTTTGAGGCCTGGGGAGTGGCCTGGCCGGACGACCCGGAGGCTTCTGCGGGTCCTGCTCTCTTCGCCAGGACCTTGCCAGGACCCAGGAGGAGGCCGCTTTTGTCCCGGTCTCGCTGTACACGAATCCCCACGGTCATAGAGAATACCAGGCATCGGCTGGGCTCCCTTTCTCTAATTCTTGGATAAGCTGTGATCTCCATTCTGCATTATCCTCGTTACCTGCTTCTCCCAGCCCCTAGTGTAGTTGCTTCCAAACAAGCACAGCGCAAAAACGTTAGCCTGGGGAACCGGGGGCGTCTCAGGAGCTAGACTGTAAGCCTTTGCTGGTTGTCGCCAATGTGCGGTGTCTCAGTCGGCCTTCAGGAACCAAAGCTGGGACTGTGTTCAGTCAGCACCTGCCTTTCTGAGCCGGGCCTCCTGGACCAGCCTCACTTCCTTGGCTGAGGCAGGTTAGTTATCCGTGCCTTGGTTCTTGGTACTAGTAGCGTTTCCTTCATCTCCGTCTCTACCGTGGTTCTTTACCAATCCCAACCCTCATTAGTCCTATCTGCTATTGTTTCTTTCCTACGTTCGGACAGGGAGACAGAGACTAAAAATTGACGCAGTGCAGCATTAGTTTGGCCTTTTTCCTGCTGAGTAAGTCTGTTTTTATTTCATCAGCTCTTTCGTGTGTTTACCGTGCTTAACAGCCATTCTTAACCTCTTCAGCCTTTCCACACCACTTCCTAGCTGAGGTTTGAGGCTAAAGAGCATGTTAAAAATCATGGCTTTTTTGGGCGCCTGGGTGGCTCAGTGGGTTAAAGCCTCTGCCTTCGGCTCAGGTCATGATCTCAGGGTCCTGGGATGGAAGCCCCCACCCAGCTCCCTGCTCAGCAGGGAGCCTGCTTCCTCCTCTCTCTCTGCCTGCCTCTTTGCTTACTTGTGATCTCTCTCTCTGTCAAATAAATAAAATCTTTTAAAAAAAATCATGGCTTTTCAAACATTTGAGTAGTGTAAAATCAATTCATTGGGTCACAAGCAACATTAAAAGAAAGAAAATGAAAATATCAGGGTATCATTTCACAAAATTTTTGTTTTCATTTTATATGTATTAAACATGTATGTGTTATTAGTACATATGTATTTCTTAGTGTAGGTCACTGTCAAAGTTTGAGAAACACTAGAATGCTTTTGGATATGGATTCTCAAATCCTCTTAGTCGGAGAAGAGGTTTTTACTCGTGTTCTGGGTTTTGTAAACTTTTTTTTTTTTTTTTAAGTTTGTATTTGACAGATCATGGGCAGGCAAAGAAAGAGGAGGAAGCAGGCTCCCCGCTGAGCAGAGAGCCCCAGGCGGGCCTGGATCGTGGAGGACCCTGAGATCATGACCTGAGCCCAAGGCAGAGGCTTTAATCCACTGAGCCACCCAGGCGCCCTAAACTTATTTTTTTTAAAAAAAGATTTTACTTGAGAAAGAGAGCGGGAGCACAAGCAGGGGGAAGAGCAGAGGAAGAAGCAGGCTCCTCCCCGAGCAGGGAGAAAGACTTGGGGCTCCATCTCAGGATCCTGACATCATGGCCTGAGCCAAAGGCAGACGCTTAACTGACAGCCATCCAGTGCTGGGTTTTGTAAACTTAAAAAAAAAAAAAAAAAAATCCCCCTGCGCAAAAAATTTTACCTCATGTTCTAGACAAACAACTTACCATGTGTGATATGCTCTGCTATTTCCAGTTCTGTTCTAAGTCGTTTTCATAACCAGCTGATGGGTTGATACCTGCAGTGTAAAAAAATACTGGGTTGTTGTTGGGCTTCTCAATTTGAAAGTGCATAAGAATCTCATGGGGATCTTGTTATGCAGATTTCTAATTCAGTGAGTCTGGGCTCAGGCCCGAGATTCCCAAGATTCTGTGTTTCTAACGTGCTCCTAGAGGATGTTGATGCTGCTTGTCTGGGGACTACACTGACTAGCAAGGTTCTAGATTTTGTCTCTTTTTTTTCTTAGAGGTTTTTTTTGTTTGTTTGTTTGTTTGTTTTAAAGATTTTATTTGACAGAGAGAAACACAGCCAAAGAGGGACACAAGCAGGAGGAGTGATAGTGGGAGAAGCAGGCCTCCCGCCGAGTAGGGAGCCTGACGTGGGGCTCGATCCCAGGACCCTGATCAGGATCATGACCTGAGCCGAAGGCAGAGGCTTTAGCCCACAGAGCCACCCAGGCGCCCTAGATTTTGTCTCTTTGAATCCATTTTTGTTCGGTATTTCTCTAAATTTGTCAGTCTCCTTTCCTGAAACAATTTCTTTGTGCCTCTGCAAACAGGTTTCTCTGTCCTTCATCTTTCTCTTTTTTGTAGGCTGCATTGTTTTATTATGTTAAATACATAGGAAAGCGATTAGTTAGCTCTTTTGGTTCTATACAAATGATACAGGTTTTTTTTTAAGCAGGGTTTCTTTGTGAATTCTTTAGCTCTAATCTCCATGTAGCTGACTTTTTCCATATCTCTTTCTGCAGTCCTTTACAACAAAATCTCTTCTGATTTAAATCCCTTGATCCCTCATCTCTGTCTTTCTAAAATTATATACATCATCTTCTGCGTTAGGCCATCTTCCCAGTATTCATCTCATATACTGATCCCATCAGTCTTCCTGGTGTCTGGAACCCAGTTCTTTAGAGTCATTGTTCACTTTTGAACCTAATTTTTCCTTTGATAACCTCTTTTTTGCTTGATTTTCTTTCCATTCCCATTATCCTTTTTCTGGTCTAGTGTTTCATTCATTGATATCTTTATTTCTCTATAATACCTCCAAGTTTTCCTACCATGTACCCCCCCTAACATTTAGAGTCTAAGATGGCATACAAAAAATCATAGAGTAAAGGTGTTCTTTAAATTTCTTTTTCATCATAGTGTTCCTAACCCTACATCTGGCATCAAGATCTAGAACATTTTCACCCCTCCCCTGTGAAAATTCCATAGGTTTTGCTTGTTTTCGAATTTCCTAAACAGAATATAAGATTTTGTGTCTAACTTCTTTTACTCAGCATTGTGTTTGTTGTCATATATATGTAGTTCCTTATCACTGTGTAGTATTACACTGGAAGACTATATCACAATTTGTTTATTCATTCTCCTGTTGATGGACATTTGGGCTGTATCCAGTTTTTGGCCATTATGAAGAAGGCTTCTATGAACATTGTTACAGATATTTTTTCTTTCTTCCTTTTTTTTTTTTAAGATTTTATTTATTTGAGAGAGAGAATGAGCAGGGAGACTGCAGAGGTAGAGCGAGAAGCAGGACCCTGGGTTCATGATCCAAGCCGAAGACAGACACTTAACCGACTGAGCCCCGCAGGCGCCCTATACAAATCTTTTTGTAGACATGTGTTTTCATTTCCTTTCGATGAATACCTATTAATGGGATTACTGGGTCATGGGGTAAATATATGTAAGTTTAAAACAAACTGCCAAACAGTTCTGTAAGGGGTTGTACCATTTTACATTGCCACTTGCAATGAATAACTTGTAGTTCATTTTTATTTTAGCTATTACATGGTATACGAAATATTCATTTCATTCAGATTTAAAGTGATGTGGTTTTCACCACCATAGCACCTTGTGTTTGGAGAGTAATATTCACTATGGCATTTCCCTTTATATTGGTTCTATTAATTGTATGTCTCATTGTTTCTTGGTTGTAAATCTTGAAAAAGATTGTTTGTGGGGCGCCTGGGTGGCTCAGTTGGTTAAGCAACTGCCTTCCGGCTCAGGTCATGATCCCGTCAACTCGGGATCGAGTCCCACATTGGGTTCCCTGCTCGGCGGGAAGCCTGCTTCTCCCTCTCCCACTCTCCCTGCTTGGGTTCCCTCTCTGGCTGTGTTTCTCTCTGTCAAATAAATAAAATCTTAAAAAAAAAAAAAAAAAAGATTGTAAGGACTGGATCACTTAATTTCTTTTATATCCCCTCCAGTGCCTAAAGCAGTATGTTCAGCTTAGGTTCATCACTCACTTGCTAAATAGCATTGAATATATTCCCAGGTCACAGTGACCAGATTTGGGGCAAGAAGCACAATATCAAGAATATCTTTTAAAATTGTTCACTTTGAATTTTAGTTAATGGACAGTTTCAAACATACTTAGCAGGGGAGGGAAGGATATAATGCACCTTAGGTCCAGCTTCAAAACCTATCATCTCATGGCCAGTCTTAATTATATTTACCAACTCTCCTTACCTGATGTCTTAAGAAGCAAATCTCAAATAGCAAATGTTATTTATATTTCAGTATTTATCTGTAAAAAAGGACTCTTATTTTTCTAATGTAACATAATTATCACACTTAAAAAAATTAACAGCAATTTCTCACTATCATCAAATGTATCCTGTTCTCATTTGTTTTGTACAGTTTGAATGTGAGTCCAGCTAAGATCTATATGTTGCAGTTAGCTGATAGGGATTGTAAGTGTCTTTAAAAAATCTGTTATTTCCCCTTTTCATGTTGGATAAAGTAGGTTTGATTGTGCGATGGAGTCTCCCACTTTGGATTTTGCTGATTACATCCCCATGTTGACTTTGTTGGTTTTTTTTTTTTAAATACTTATTTGTTTGTTTGTTTGTTTATTTTACAGCGCTTGTGAGTGGTGGGAGGGGCAAAGGGAAAGACAGCAATCTCAAGCCGACTCCCTGCTGAGCAGGGAGCCTGTTGGGGCTCTCAGTCTCATGACCCGGAGATCCAGACCTGAGCCCAGACCTGAGCTGAAATAGAGTCAGAAGCTCAATGGATTGAGCCACCCAGGAGCTCCTCCCCATGTTGACCTTCAATATATTCCCCTTTCCTCAGTATTTCCTGTCAATTGGTAATAAGATCTAGAGGCTTAAGTAGTCTTTTGTATGTGTTCTTGTGAGATTAATATGTAGGTGATGGTATGGCATGTAATTCTGTCAGCTTGGTTTGCTTTTTGTGATGTTAGTCATTGCATTTCATTGGAGGTTACAAAATGGGGATATCTAATTTTATCGTTGCGTCATATATTAGATGGAATACTTCAACAGTAACTATTAGCCACATGGGCTGTTGAGCACTTGACTTGTGCCCAGTGAGACTGAGGAATTAAAAGTTACCAGTTATCTATTTTATTTGTATTTAATTTTACATATATATATATTTTAACATTTATTTATTTATTTATTTATTTATTTGACAGAGAGCGAGAGATCACAAGTAGGCAGAGAGGCAGGCAGAGAGAGAGGAGGAAGCAGGCTCCCTGCTGAGCAGGGAGCTGGATGGGGGCCTCCATCCCAGGACTCTGGGATCATGACCTGAGCCGAAGGCAGAGGCTTTAACCCACTGAGCCACCCAGGTGCCCATTTTTACATATATATATATTAAGATTTTATATATTTATTTGACAGAGAGACAGCTCCAGAGGGAACACAAGCTGGGGGAGTGGGAGAGGGAGAGGCAGGCTTCCCACTGAGCAGGGAGCCTGTTGCAGGGCTCACTCCCAGGACCCTGGGATCATGACCTGAGCTGAAGGCAGGCACCCAGTGACTGAGCCACCCGGGGTTCCCTAATTTTACTTATATTAAATATAAAGCCTGAGACTTTATTCAGTCAGTGGAAAACTAAGTATGCTTGGAACAAGTTACGTATGTAAATCTACTTTTTCAACTGTAAATTATGAAATTTAAATACAGATCAAGTATTTCAGATGAAAATTTACCACTTGAATTGAAATGTGCTCTAACTATGAAATACAGGATTTAGAACATTTGGGTAGAACAAAAAAATGTAAAATATATTAATTTTTATATTGGTTATATAGTGAAGTGATAATATTTGAATATTTTGGGTTTAAGAATGTTAAAATTAATTTCAGCTTTAAAAATGTGCTGGTATATTTAAAATTGTATATGTGGTTTGCATTACATTTATATCTCTATTGGACAGTACTGCTTTATAGAATCATTTCCTTATACTCTCAACAAGAGCATTGTTTTAAAAATAATGTTTTTCTCAGGATGCCTGGGGGGCTCAATCATTAAGTGTCTGCCTTTAGTTCAGGTCATCCTGGGATGGAGCCCCACATCAGGCTTCCTGCTCTGTGGGAAGCCTGCTTCTCCCTCTCTTATCCCCCCTGCTTGTGTTCCCTCTGGCTATTTCTCTCACCGTCAAATAAATAAATCTTTTAAGAAAATGTTTTTCTCATTACGATGTATCCATGGTATAAAAAAATGAAAAATACAGAAAAGCAAATGATATAATAGGATCCATAATTTCACAACTCAAAGTCAAAACATTCACGAATATATCCTTCCAAACTTTTTTGACACTATATAAATAATACATGTATGTGTTTTGTGTGTGTGTGTGTGTTTTTTTTTTAACAAAACAGGAATTGTACCCTTATTCCATACATTATTTGAGGCCTATAATTTTTCCTCTGTGTTTGTGGCATAATTTAACCCTCAATTGTTTGATATTTAGATTGTTTTAATTTTTCAGTACCAAAAGACTATAATGATCATTGTCATAGATTTCTTTTTCTTTTTTTTTTTTTTTTTAAGATTTTATTTATTTATTTGACAGAGAGAAACACAGCGAGAGAGGGAACACAAGCAGGGGGAGTGAGAGAGGGAGAAGCAGGCTTCCTGCCGAGCAGGGAGCCCGAGGTGGGGCTCCATCCCAGGTCTCCGGGATCATGACCTGAGCCAAAGGCAGTCGCTTAACCAACTGAGCCACCCAGGCACCCAGATTTCTTAATATAGGCATGATTATCTTCCCAGAAGTGTTCTTACTGGGACACGACTTTTCCCAATTATTCTCTGGATATATTTATAGACGTCTAGAGTCAAAAACAAAGGGTCAGTCTTAAAGTTTTAAATTTTACAAACCACTAATTTTTTTTTTTTTTAAATGTCATTAGCTTCAAGCATCTTACCCTTGGGAGAGCAGTTCTCTTAGGGTCCTTTTTTAAAAAAAAAAAAAAAAAAAAAAAGATTTTATTAGAGAGAGAGTATGAGCAGGAGGAGGGGCAGAGGGAGAAGCAGAAGCAGACTCCCTGATGAGCAGGGAGCCCAACAGAAGCCGAGCTCAATGCCAGGACCCTGGGACCATGCCCTGAGCCGAAGGCAGACACTTAACCAACTGAGCCACCCAGGAGCCCTTTTTAGGGTCCTTTTACTCTTTAAAATCGTTTATTAGGGGTGACTGAGTGGCTCAGTCATTAAGCATCTGCCTTCAGCTCAGGTCATGATCCCAGGATCCTGGGATCGAGCCCCACATCGGGTTCCCTGCTTGGCAGGAAGCCTGCTTTTCTCTCTCCCACTCTCCCTGCTTGTGTTCCCTCTCTCACTGTGTCTTTCTCTGTCAAAAAAAATAAAAAAATAAAAAATGAAATCATCTTTCACTAAATCAGAATGAATATTTGTTTATTATTATGTGATGGGATATGTTTTTACTAGAAATTTTAATAGTGCAGGCAAAGGGAGAGTTACCCTTGATAAATCCTCCCCTCAGTCAGTCCTATTCTCAAAGATAATTACTGTTACAGGAGATATGTGTGCTTTTAATCCTTTCTGCTGTGTGTATGTGTGTGTGTATAACCACATATGGAAAATGATACCTAATTATACATACTTTAGATCTTTCCATGTTAATGTATAAACTGTTGCATAATAAATATTCTGTAGATGTAACCATAGTTTAATAATTTTCTTATTAATAGGCATTAGGCTCTTCCTGGTGTTTTACAGTAAAACTGTTCTGTTTAGTAATCCCATTCCTCTTGGGATATGTGCTCAAGTTTCAAGTTTTTCCTTCAAGTTAGTTAATCTAGAAGTAGATTATCTGCTTGAAGAATCTTTGCATTTAGGGGCGCCTGGGTGGCTCAGTTGGTTAAGCAACTGCCTTCGGCTCAGGTCATGATCCCGGAGACCCAGGATCGAGTCCCACATCGGGCTCCCTGCTCAGCGGGAAGCCTGCTTCTCCCTCTCTCACTCTCCCTGCTTGTGTTCTCTCTCTGGCTGTGTTTCTCTCTGTCAAATAAATAAAATCTTAAAAAAAAAAAAAAAAAGAATCTTTGCATTTAAAGTATTAAGAATTAAGAGCAATAAAATGAAATAACTTATGAATGACACAGAATTGAAAACTTTCATTTTGTCAGGAAAGGGCTTTAAAAAACCCCGCCATATTTGTTTCTATCATTTCATAAAAGGACATTAAAAAAAATTTATTCATTAATTTTTTTAAAGGTTATATTTTTGTTTTAGGGAGAGAGACTCGCAAGCAGAATACTGAGTACAGAGCCTGACTTGGGCCTTGACCTCACAACCCTGAGAGCATGACCTGAGCTGAAATCAGGAGTTGGAAGTTTGACCAAGCTACCCAGACACCCTTGAATATATTTATTAATTTTTTTTTTAAGATTTTATTTATTTATTTGACAGAGAGATCACCAATAGGCAGAGAGGCAGGCACAGGGAGGGAGAAGCAGGCTTCCTGCCTAGCAGAGAGCCCAATGTGGGACTTGATCCCAGGACTCTGAGATCATGACCTGTGCCGAAGGCAGATGTTCAACCCATGAGCCATCAGGTGCCCCGTGAATATATTTATTAGTTTTATGAAAATCTTACTGTTGTTATTATTTTTCCCATTTTACCATAAATTTTCACACAGACCAGCTTGGATTGGGGTAGAATCTTGAGAATCACTGTTGTAATTTATTTTTTGCACCCAAACAGGTAAATCTAAAGGAGTCACTCTTGCTTTTTTTTTAAAAAAGATTTATTTATTTATGTATTTATTTATTTTTTTATTTGACAGAGTGGGAGATCACAAGTAGGCAGAGAGGCAGGCTCCCCACCAAGCAGAGAGCCCGATACAGGTCTCGATACAGGTCTCGATCCCAGGACCCTGAGATCACTACCTGAGCTGAAGGCAGAGGCCTAACCCCCCAACCCACTGAGCCACCCAGGCGCCTTACTCTTGCATTTTTGAAAGATATTCTTAGTACTGAACTGATTCTCATAGTTGAGAAATTAGGTCCTAAGTTCTGTAATCATGCTGGTCTATGTGAATCCCATTAAGCAGAAACCTTGTTATTTTGTGAACCTATCACAGGACCTATATCAGGTCCCAATACCAGACTCCTGAGAATCAGGCAGTACTGAGTACAGACCTTTTATTTTTTATTTTTTATTTTTTTAAGACTCTAGCTCTGGGGTCAGAGAGTCTGTGTTTGGGTCCACACTCTCCCTTTGACTTCATAAGCATGCTTTCTAACCTGTCCAGTCGCCATTTTCCTCTTCTATAAAATGTTGATAGTAATAGTAATATCTCATGAATACTTACAAGGATTTAAATGTATTGGTTCTCAGTGGAGTTTCTGACCATTGGAAAGTGTTTGTTAAACGTTGACTATGGTCATGACATAATCATTGGTATATTTAGCCCTTTCACAGATACTCATTGCTTATATGTCAAACTATGCTTTGTGCTTAGATTAGGAAGAGGAATTTCTGTTTTTTAGGAAGCTGGAATGTGAATTAGAGAGTTTGACACTTAAGTAACTAGCAACAGGTATTAAAGTGCACTGTTTAGTTATCAGTTTTAAAGAGTCCTTGAACATTTGGGAAAGAGTAGGGGAGGGTATAGCATCAAGGAAAGCAGGAGAAGCAAAGAAATGCCCTTAAATCAGATTGTGTTTGGTGTGTTTGTGGTTTGGATTACTGTAGACTGGTGCAGATAGAACTTTACTAGCAAGGATGAATGGGAGATAAGATTAGATGAAGCACAGCATTTGTAAATGTACAGTCACTATAATTATTGCATGTATTATCAGCAGCCCTTAGCCTATGGAAGAAGTCAAGAAGACTAGAGCTGCACTTTAGTACTTAGGTAGAAGTCTGGAGGAAAAGGAGAATAGAATGCTGAGTTTTAGTGTTACTTAAAAAGCTGGAGGAGCCTGGGTGGCTCAGTCAGTTAAGCGTCAGACTTTGGCTCAAGTCATGATCTCAGGGTCGTGGGATTGAGCTCTGCATCGGGTTCCCCACTCAACAAGTGCAATCTGGTTGTCCCTCTCTCTGCCCCACCCCCTGCTTGTGCGCCCTCACTCAATCTCAAATAAATAAATAAATAAAATCT
Source organism: Spilogale gracilis (assembly GCA_004023965.1). Taxonomy (NCBI): domain Eukaryota; kingdom Metazoa; phylum Chordata; class Mammalia; order Carnivora; family Mephitidae; genus Spilogale; species Spilogale gracilis. The sequence continues at coordinate 98,448 of PITA01001041.1, read as the reverse complement.
TTAAAAAATAAAGCTGGTCAGAGGTGGTCTCTGGTGTCCTTGAGAATTCTTTGAATTATATGAGTGTTCATTTCTAGCTTTGATACAGGAAACAAGGGCATCCTGATTGAAAGGCTTGTTTTCTCTAGGATATCTCTTACTGCTGTCTCATCCAAAGGAATGATAGTATTCTCGTCAATTCTAATGGGGTAGGGGTGGAAAGATGGGGGATAAAATGGCCTGTAGGATTAAGAGGGTCAAATGACTCATAGCATCTTGCCCTATCAAAGCTGTCTACAGCCTTACAGTGTTGATAAGTGCAGGGTTGGGTCAAAGCCTTCTGATTCTTCAGAGCAGCTTTATTGAGAATGATCCGTTCTTGGAAGTTGTAGTGTTTTACCTAGAATACAAGTTGTATATTAGGCTGCAGGACTCATGAAACCCTTGCCTGTTTCAGACGCTGACCGGAAAGGAGATTGAGATTGACATTGAACCCACAGACAAGGTAATGTATGGTCAGTACTTCATGCCTGTCTTCCTACATGCACATTCATTTGGATATGCTCATGAACTTCGTCCTTTTTGCTCTCAAGCTGTCTGCATAGCTCTTGTTTTTTCCACTTCCGTGGTTCTACCCCTTAGTAGTCCCTGACTACTTGTGCCCTTAAAGGTGGAGCGAATCAAGGAGCGTGTGGAGGAAAAAGAGGGAATCCCCCCACAGCAGCAGCGGCTCATCTACAGTGGAAAACAGATGTGAGTTTGACATGGATACTCATGAGGTGTGGCAATCTTACATGAGGTTGAGGGAGCAAATACTGGAGGAGAAGTCTCAGATCCTTCGGTGATTTGGTGAAGCCTATGAATTTCTTCTCAGAATAAGATTTTTGCAGACATAAAATATATAGATTTACAAAAGAAACTATATTGAGATACAGTTCTCAAAATACTAAAAACAAATTAATATAATACACGTGGTTTATTAATATGTTAAGATGTAATGGTTGGTTTAATATTTTCAAAATAATTGCAGACAGTTGCAATATGATATGAAAATACCCAATTTTGTTGTTAACAGGTTACCCATGTCGCTAATACCACTGTGGGTTTTTTGCTTGTGTTCAAAATTAATCAAATTTCAGTTAAGGGTTAGTAAAAATAAAGACATAATTTTTCTCTCATCTGAGTTCATAGATCTCAGGAAAAAGACTCAAGAATCCCAGAGTAAGAATAAGAATCCTGTTCTAGATGGTATCTCTAAGGCCTTTTTTTTTTTTGCCTTCTTTTCCTGCAGGAATGATGAGAAGACAGCAGCTGATTACAAGATCTTAGGTGGTTCAGTCCTCCACCTGGTGTTGGCTCTGAGAGGAGGAGGTGGTCTTAGGCAGTGATGGACCTTCCCTCCATTTTACCTCCTTACCCTGTCACTTGTAATGAGGCATCATATATCCTCTTACTCTGTGGGACACCAGAGCCGCTGCCCCCTCTCCTGGATGCCCAGTCTTGTTTGGTGGGAGACCATGAGGACCCCAGGATGCAGGGTTCCTGCCCCAAAAGGCCCTTGCTGGCAATTGGGTTTTAGTTTGCAGTCCTGTGTGCTTCCTTCTCTTATGGCCATGTCCCTAGTTGTCAATAAAATATTTCCTGACCTCCTGGAATCTTTCTTGCATTACACAAATGTGACTGAAATTGAAATGGACCCAGTACACACTCATTTATACCTCCGAAGAAGTAGGGCAATGGGAGGGAATGTACCCTTGGGGTGGGGGATTATCAGACTCTAGGAAAGTCTACTTGGGGTGGTGTGGAGCCAGTTCTTAGCAGCTCAGGAGATCGAATTATTGGCATCTCTTCCCACCCCCATAAGTGATTTCATGCTAGTAGCTTGAAATTGGCCTCCAGAGGCAAATCAGTCCCTCCCTGCAAAGTGGTTGTTGCACGTGTACCAGTATACTGATAGTGGTAGAAAGCAGGACAGTGAGTTCTCTCCAGCTGCAGCCCTACTGGACATTAGGGCCTGGTTCAAGAAAGGCCTCACATGCTTTACTGACACTACACTCTTTGGCTAAAATGTCTCTCGGGGCTCTGGGTTCTAAAAGAGAGGCAGATGTGGAGAAAGATTGAGGAGTGACAAGCTATGGTCACTTATGTCTCAACTGGTAACAAAGTGAGAGAGGTGCCAGAAGAAAGGGCTCCCTTCTCTGGCCTCTCTAGTCCAGCCGACTCTGGCCAGGCTGTGTGGAGTGGAGGAGTAAGGGAAGAAAGTGCCTTGGAGCAGCTGGACCATAGTGGTGTCCCCACCACGGCGGTCACATTGGCACTTTACTGCAGTCCTTCCCCCGCGCCACCATCAGACGGCGCTCTTGCGCAGTCTCAAGGCCGACGCCCCCCGCCCGGCGCCGCAACGCTCTAGTCGCCGTTTCTCTAGAGCAAGCGCGGCGGCTCCCTTAGCTTCGGAGGACGCCTGGCCTCGGAGCGCGCAGCCCGCCGGCGCCGGCCATGGAGCGGCTCCCAAAGCTGGCCGTCTTCGATCTAGGTGAGGGGGACGGGACTGGGGAGCTTCGCAGGCCGCTCTCCTTTCCCAAAGCCCAGCGGCAGCCCCTAAGGCCCGCGCGCTCGGAGCCTGAGCCCTCCCTCCGTCCTCCCGCAGATTACACACTCTGGCCGTTCTGGGTGGACACGCACGTAGATCCCCCGTTCCACAGGAGCAGGTGAGGCGGCGCTGGGGAGGCCGGCGCCGGGCGGGGCGGGCCGCAGCTGAGCGCGCTCTCGCCCCGCAGCGATGGGGCAGTCCGGGATCGGCGCGGCCAGGCGGTCCGACTGTACCCAGAGGTGTCCGACGTTCTGCGACGGCTGCAGGATCTTGACGTGCCCGTGGCGGCTGCTTCACGGTAAGGAGAGCGAAGGAAAACGCTGCCAATCTCACGCTGAGAGACGCAGTCGGGAGACGTCTCGCGTCACCCCTGGGTTATAAAAACTTGGGTGGTGCATATTTGCATGTATTTGCATATCCTTGTACCCTCTCCGCTGCTTTTAATCTATTAAACCTTGGTTCAGCGCCGCCTATGTCAGACGGGAAGGATGGGGAGTTGAATGAGGACCTAGGATGCCTACCTATCCTGGAAAAATAGCAAGTTTTCCCCTGGTTAAATATAACTTGGCTTGCCGCTTGGGCTCCCTCGGATCCCATCTATGACACCTTCTTGCAGGACAGGGGAGATTGAAGGGGCCAAGCAGCTTCTGGAGCTCTTTGACCTTGACAGATACTTTGTTCATCGGGAAATCTACCCAGGCAGCAAAGTCACCCACTTTGAAAGGTAGGTGGAGATAAGAGTAGAAGGAGGGAGCCTAGAAAGGCGGCAGGAAGTAAGAAGTCAGCGTGGTTTCCCTCTGGTCCTCCTTGTACAGGCTGCAGCAGAAGACTGGAGTTGTTTTCTCCCAGATGATATTTTTTGATGATGAGAAGCGGAATATCGTAGATGTCAGCAAACTGGGTACTGAGTGGTGAGATTAGGTATTTGGGGAATGAGGAGAAAGGGTTCCTGTGAGGGGTTAGGTAGGTATGTGTGGGAGGGGTAGTTTGCCCAACACTCTCTGGATGACACCCCAAAAAGGTGAGAGGAACAACAAGTTGGATGAAATGTGGCTTCTTTTCTTTCTAGGAGTTACCTGTATTCTTGTCCAGAACGGAATGAGTCTTCAAATCCTAACTGAAGGACTAGAGGCATTTGCAAAGGCCCACGGTGGGCCCTGAGCCCCAGTCCTGTGGCCGAACCTCATTTGAAACATAGAACGGAAAGGAAATCAGCAAGACATTTCCAGGTGTACTTGTAAATTATTAAAGTATGTTTGTGTGTGACGGCTTGTTTCTATTTGTTGAGTGCTGTAGCCGGCCTCGGCTCTCCGGAGGTGCCAAGAGCAGAGGGCGCGGCATTAGACTTCATCAAGTTGGGCCATAGAAACCTGTGGCAGCCCCGACTGTGACCCTCTTGTGCTCGCCTCACCCGCACCGCACCCTGTTTCCTGAGCGCTATCAAGGGCCGGAAAATCTCTTCCACTGGCCCCAGGCAGTGGGATGCATGACCCTGCACACTCTTTTCCAGAAAAACAAATACCGTGTTTTGTGGCGGGGGTGCAGCGGCCTTTTTAATAGCCCAAAATGAAGCGGCCGCTTTAAGCGGCGCGAGCTGGTTGGGGGACGGGGGCGGTGCTTGCGGCTCGGGTCACGTGGTAGAAGGGGGCCTGGTCGGCTCCAGTGGATGGTGTCTCCGCGGTGCTCCAGGGAGGGATTGGCCCAGGCGGGTCTCGGAGCGCTGAGGCCGCACCCTCCCTGGGCAAAGGCGGAAGTTGCAGGACGTCGTAGGGCTGAGGCGGGAGAGGCGAGGGTGGCGATGAGTGGTCTTGGCAGGCTCTTCGGGAGGGGTGAGCCGGGGCAAGGCCCGGGGGGGGGGGGGGGGGGGGGGGGGGGGGGGGGGGGGGGGGGGGGGGGGGGGGGGGGGGGGGGGGGGGGGGGGGGGGGGGGGGGGGGGGGGGGGGGGGGGGGGGGGGGGGGGGGGGGGGGGGGGGGGGGGGGGGGGGGGGGGCGGGGGGGGTGTTGGGGAAGGCCGTGGCCCCGGGCTGTCCCGAAAACCTCATCCGCGACCCCGCGAGGCCGCCTCATGTGCCAGGAGGCCCCGCCTTGTCCGGGAGCCGGGCTCCGGCTGCCTGCCTTCCCCCGCCCCCCGGAGAGAAGAGCTAGGGGCGGGCCCGGGACGTGAGTGGAGGGTCGCCACTCCTCAGGCTGGGGCGATGAGTTTCCACCTATTGTCAATCTTTTTTTTTCTTTTTTTAAATATTATTTATTTATTTATTTGACAGAGAGGAAACACAGCCAGAGAGGGAACACAAGCAGGGGGAGTGAGAGAGGGAGCAGGGAACCCGATGTGGGGCTCGATCCCGGGTCTCCGGGATCATGACCTGAGCAGGATCATGACCTGAGCCGAAGGCAGTCAATTAACCAACTGAGCCACCCAGGCGCCACCCCACCTATTGCCATCTAGTCCTTCCCAAAACACTGGTGCTCCCTTTATGCTGGCCAAAAGGGAATCCGAGGTGGAAGTGGTGAAGAAAAATTGCCTAAAGATCCTACCTGGTGGGGGAAGACAAGCAAAAACTGACATATGCAGTGTAGTGTAGCAACTCGGTGACGGAGATGTTCCTACCATCCCGCGAAGCACAGAAGCAACGTTGGGGGTTGTGATCCAGAAGTCGAGAGGTATGCCAGGCGGAGAAATGGGGGACTCCAGGAAGATGGAACTGTGTGTAAAATAGGCAGGAAGGATTTTAAGGCCAAGTGCAGAAGATGAAGGGGAAAATTGAGATCAGATTTTTTTTTTTTTCTCTAGCCTCTGTACTTCATTCAGTTTGATCCTGTGGAGTCAGGACCTTGGGCATCTCCTAGGACAGCAAGTGGAACAGTGATGATAAAAAGTGACCAAACTCTGGTGGGGATGTGCTCATGGGGCAGCTGTGCATGTGTGAGGGCATGGGAGCTTTGTACCTTCTAGTGTGAACCTAAAACTGCTCAGGAAAACAAAGGCTATTATTTAGCCTGGAAATGACTTGAAAGGCAGCTTGGAATAGCAAACAAATACTGGATTTGGAAGCCACATTTCGATTCCTCCTCCATTCTTATTAGTTGTGATTTTAAACAAAAACCGTTTAACATGTCCATGCTTCTTTTCATATTTGTAAAGTGAAGATAGTACAGTCACTGGAAAGAGTCATTTAGGGATTAACACTGCAGTCGAGTGCCTAGACACACACTGCACTCGGTGACTGGTGGCTGATTTTTTTCCTTCACACAATATGGGTCTGCTTGGTTGGGACTCCAGGGAAGAAGGAGAAGGGGCCAACCCCTGAAGAGGCAATACAGAAACTGAAGGAGACAGAGAAGATACTGATCAAGAAACAGGAGTTTCTGGAGCAGAAGATTCAACAGGAGCTACAAATGGCCAAGAAGCATGGGATCAAGAATAAGAGAGGTAATGGGGGAGGGGTGCCAATAGGGTGGTCCCAGGTGGGAGGCAAGGGCTTCTGGCTCTGATGTTCAGGGTGTGTGCGGCGTCAGCTGCCCTACAGGCTTTGCGGAGGAAAAAACGACTGGAACAACAGCTGGCACAAACTGATGGGACGTTATCCACCCTGGAGTTTCAGCGTGAGGCCATTGAGAATGCCACCACCAATGCAGAAGTGGTTCGTACCATGGAGCTTGCTGCCCAAGGCATGAAGAAGGCCTACCAGGACATGTGGGTACGGGGGGGAGGGAAGTGGGGGGCCCAAACGCTGGGGAGAGTAGCTTGTATTGTACTTTGAATCTTAAGACCTCTCAGAATGGGAATTTACAGTACAGATGCTTATCATAGCAAGACCCCTGTTGGTCTTCTTGCTTCCTGTAAGATCTCTTTGCTGGCTAAAGCATTCTAGGGAGAAAAGATGATTTTCCTAAGTTTTGAAGACCCTTCAGAGAGGGGAGTGCAGCCTCTCCTCCCCGGTGTGGCTTCTTGCCAATCCTCGGGCTGGCCTTGCCTCTGTACAGTTTCCCAGGGATCTCTTCTACCTGTTAGCCATAAATCTCTCAGCCTCAGGCCACAGACAGGAGGGGCTTCATTCAGGCAAGATGGGAGAGTCAGGAGGGTTGTCGCCTGATTTCTTGGCTGTGTATCTTGTTCTCAGGGACATTGACAAGGTGGATGAACTGATGGCTGACATCACAGAGCAACAGGAGGTGGCCCAGCAGATCTCAGATGCCATTTCTCGGCCTGTGGGCTTTGGAGATGTTGTGGATGAGGTGACTGGGGGTGAGGGGTCAGGAGATATGGGAGAAAGTGGAGACCAACCAGAAGGAATGCCCAAGAGAATCATGGGGCAAGTTTAGGGGAGGAGAAGGATTCCAAAAGTGGTACGTTTTTGGAAGTAGAAGTTCCCTTCATCTTTTTTGTTTTAATTACTGAATTTATTTATTTATTTTAGAGAGAGAGAACATGCGATTGTGGGAGGGGAGGGGCAGAGGGAGAGGGAGAGAGAGTCCTAAACAGACTCAGTGCTGAGCTCGGAGCCCGACATGGGGCTCGATCTCACAACCCTCAGGTCAGGGCCCTGAGATCACAACCTGACCTGAAACTAAGAGCCACATGCTTAACCAACTGTGCCTCCCAGGTGCCCCTCATTTCTTCATCTTGAACAGTTTTGCCGTTCCATACCCAGGATGAACTGTTGGAGGAGCTAGAGGAGCTGGAGCAGGAGGAATTGGCCCGGGACTTGTTAACTGTGGGTGACAAGGAGGAAGAACCCCCCATTGAACTGCCAGGTGTACCCTCTACACATCTTCCTGCAGGGCCAGGTACTCAGGGCTATTCTGTTGTCTTAAGGATTTGAGGAGGTGGGATAGATATGGGGAAAGACTATTCCTCTTATATCCTTCTTCAAAGGAACCAGGCAGAGAGGGCTGCTGCTACAGTTGCACAGGTTGTTGACTGCATAAGGGCACTTGGCCGAAGACTAAAGTCCAGCTTGTGCCTCCTTGGCAAGCTGGGTACTCTGGTGTAGGGCTGCAGGTGCTAGGAGAGAGAAGCACATTTTCCTAATTAGTACAAGGGTGTTCAGGGAATTAGCAGCAGCGCACCAAGCAGAAGGACCACACCTTTAGGTTCTTTGCTGGGGAGAGAAAATTCAGCAGACTGTCAGTGTTCTGGCAGGGGATTGTTGGAAGTTGCCACGGCCCTAACACTTCTTTCTTTTTCTGGGTATCCTTGTCCCCGAAGCTCCTGAAGCAGATGAAGATGAAGAAGCCCTAAAGCAGTTGGCTGAGTGGGTATCCTGATGAGTCTGGGCTAGTTTTCCTGGTGCTGCCTTCATTGGTCTCTTTTCCTTAAGTGCCAAGTGCTAAGTTCAAGGAACATAGCCTTTTGGGGAGGTCCTGCTGAGGGTGGTAGTGTGACCTTGCCTGAAAAGTCACCCTCCCCTCCCTGGCTCAATTCTGAAAAAGGACCTTGGTGAGAGAGGAGCCCCAGGCTCCCTTCTCTTCGATAGCACTTACAGTGCCCTTGTTCATAATAAAATTGGGCCGATGGAACTGTAGTGCTTATACTGCCTCCTCTACACCTGAAACTCTTCCCTGGCCTTTGGAGCTTTCTTTCAAGCAGTGAATCACAATGGGAGTGGAGGTAAAGAAGTATTGAAACAGGGGACAAATGGGAGTTGACAATGTCTTGACCTACTATTTTCTAGGTAGGTACTGTTTCATCTTTCAAGTTTGTCTGTCCTAGAGTCGCTTAGTGCTGAGGTTAAGCACAGGGATTCTTTATCTCAGAACCACATGGAGCTGTCTCTGAGTCTTCTCTCATTGCTTCCCCCAGTCAGGCCTCTGCCAAGACAGCCCCATGATTTACTCCTCATTTTCCTTTTGCAAAGACCGTTTTCAAGGACAGGGAGGAGAATACAGGGTTAAAGGAGCAGGTGGCTTTCCTTTATTCAGAAGCCGAGGTTAGTAGTCCTGGTTTGAACTGTCATTTGCGTGTTTTTCTTTTTATTTTCTTTTTTAAGATCTATTTATTTTTTTTGAGAGGGTGTGTGTGCACAAGCAGGAGGGACAGAGGGAGATGGAGAGAGAGAACCCCAAGCTGACTCCCTGCTGAGCGCAGAGCTTGATGCAGGGCTCCATCCCACAACCCCGAGGTCATGACCGTAGCAGAAACCAAGCGTGGTTTCGACCAACTGTGCCCTTGTCATTTCTGTTTCTAGGAGCAGTAGATGAGGGCCATGATTCGTTGGGATTGTTCCAGTAGTGGTTAAGGTAGCATCGGGAGAAGGGATAAGGAACCAGGATATCTCACCCATCCCGATACCCATTTCTTTTCTTTTCCTTTTTTCTTTTTTTTAAAGATTTTATTTATTTGTCAGAGAGCGAGAAAGCACAAGCAGAGAGACCTGCAGGCAGAGAGAGAAACAGGCTCACCGCTGAGCAAGGAGCCTGATGGCGGGGCTCAATCCCAGGCTCCTGGGATGACCTGAGCCAAAGGCAGACACCTAACTGACTGAGCCCCCTGGGCATCTCCCTGATATCCATTTCAAAGAGAACAAATAATGCCATCCCTTTGGACTGTAAACAGAGGCAGAGCCATACCCAAACAGCATCCAGGCCTCTACCCCACTGTTTGAACATTTAGGATGCACACAGATGTAGAATAACAAGCATCTACTTAGAATAATGAAGCTTAAAAAAAAAAAAAATAAATAAATAAATAAATAAATAAAAAGAATAATGAAGCTTCCCCAAAGTGGGTGTTCTTCCTGGCACCTTCTCCTCCGTGAGCTACATTGTGAATTATCCTGTTGACTTAACAGATGTCAAGGTGACTGGTACAGACTGTGGTTAGAAATCCACCTCTTGGTTGGGGCACCTGGGTGGCTCAGTTGGTTAAGCAGCTACCTTCGGCTCAGGTCATGATCCTGGAGACCCGGGATCGAACCCCACATCGGGCTTCCTGCTCGGTGGGAAGCCTGCTTCTCCCTCTCTCAGTCCCTCTGCTTGTGTTCCCTCTCTAGCTATGTTTCTCTCTGTCAAATAAATAAAATCTTAAAAAAGAAAAGAAAAGAAAGAAATCCACCTCTTGGGACACCTGGGTGGCTCAGTTGGTTAAGCATCGGCCTTCAGTTTGGTCATGATCCTGGGGTCCTGGGATGGAGCCTTGCCTCAGGCTCCCTTCTCAGTGGAGAGCCTGCTTCTCCTGCTTCTCCCTCTCACACTTCTCCTGCTTATATTCTCTCTCTCTCTCTTTCTCTCTCTCTCTCTGTCAAATAAATAAATAAAATCTTTTAAAAAGAAAGAAAGAGGGGTGCCTGGGTGGCTCAGTTGGTTAAGCGACTGCCTCCGGCTCAGGTCATGATTCCGGAGACCCAGGATCGAGTCCCACATTGGGCTCCCTGCTCAGCGGGAAGCCTGCTTCTCACTCCTCCTGCTTGTGTTCCCTCTCTGGCTGTGTTTCTTTCTGTCAAATAAATAAAATCTTGAAAAAAAGAAAGAAAGAAATAAAGAAGTCCACCTGTTACCCTTGGTAGTATTCCCTGCTAAGTTTCCCCTGAAGAAAGAATGTCTTTGACCCCAGCTGATGAAACTAAATCAGACATAGATTTATTTTTAGTATAAAAGGTTTTTAGCCCCAGACCCTCCTGCTTTGCTCCTCTCTCAACCCCTTCCTTCAGCCACTTTTAGGTATTGATTTCCAAGGATTGGTGCCGATTAGTGGTGCTGTGGGATTGGCACATGGCCTCGAGCAGCCTGATCTCATGGGTCGGTTGCTCAGGCTGGAACTTGAGCACCCAAGGATTCTTGATGATGTCCAGGATGGTGGCCCGCTTGGTGGCTTGGCGTAGTGTCTGGAAGACCAGGTTCTAGGGCAGGGGAAAGAGAGGTCTTGGCTGAGCTTGCCCCACTGTGCCACACAGGCAGTGAGCAGTTGGACCTAAGGGAGAAGCAGGATAGCCCATCACACCACTCTGGTGAAAGGGGGTGTGGTCCTGATTTTATCTGGAAAAGCCAGGCATTTAACTCCCTGGAGGAAAGGGAAAGGAAGGGTACCTTGGGGGGAAAACTCTTGCATAATCCCCTTCTGGCCTAAAGAGACAGGCTAAAACCTGCTTAGGACTCTTATGTAATGTGTGGAGCGCTGGGGTGGCCCTTTAAGCTCCCTCCCCGCCAACTCCTTCAGGGCAGGGACAAAAGTGTGACATGGGTCTGGTGAGGGAAGAACCTCCCCCGGGTGGGGAGGCCTGGGCTGAGTCTTCCCTCCCTGGGGGTCATCCCTGAGGCCTCAGCCCTCCTGGGGGAGCCAGCACCTTGCACTCCTGGGAGATGGAGTAGTTAGATGGAAAAGTGACCTCCTTTTGAGTCTCTTTCAGCAGCTTCTTGAGATTGGTGTCATCAAAGGGCAGCCGGGCCACCACTAAAGTGTAGAGGATGACGCCCATGCTCCAGGTGTCAGACAGGAAAGGATTGTAGGGCAAGCCCAACAAGATCTCTGGGCACGCATAAGCAAAGCTGCCGCAGTAGGTCTGGCTGAGGTGGTTTGGAAAGCAGTTCATTTGGCGGTAAGAAGGGCTACTATGCACTGTCTGGTTAGAAGGCACCATCTTGGCGAAGCCAAAGTCTGATATCTTCACGTTCTCCCGCTTGTCCAGCAACAGGTTCTCCAACTTTAAGTCCCTACCAGCAGCAGAAAGGCTGGGGGTCAGGCTGGGGAGAGGGCTTAGTATTAGACCGGGAACTGAAGGGCGGGGGGTCGGAGGCTAGAGATGGAAAGGGTGAGGTGGGAGAGGTGCCATCGGGAGGAAACAAGGCAGAGAGAAGGAGCCATGGAGTGGTGAGCAGAGCCCAGAGGTGAAAGGATGGTACCTGAGGACCACGGGGGCTCGTCATTATAGTTCAGAGTGCCGTGCTCACAGTGGGCGCTACAGAAACATTCTTGAGCAGAGAATTAAAATAGAGGGGATGAATGGGCCTAGGTAACTGAGGAGGGTCAAGGGAGGAAAGAAAGAGCACAGAAAATGGGAAATATGCATAAAACCCCTTGGAGAGCCCAAAGGCCCCAGCCTGGATGGCAGTGCCCTCACCGGTGCACGATGCCCTTGCTGTGCAGGTAGGCGATGCCCAAGGTCATCTGGGAGAACCACTTGCCAGCAAGGGGCTCGGAGCAAGCCCCGAAGCGCTGGATCCACTCAAGGACATCACCGCCCTGAGCCAGCTCCAGAATGATGTATACCCGGGATGTGGTTTCGATGGCCTGGTAGAAGTTGATGAGGTACTTGTGCCGCAGGACCTTCATCACCTGGCCCCGGAAGAGGGACCCATCAGACCTGGGAAGGGAGAACCCTGGCTGTGCTCCCAGCCCTCCTGCTGTCCCACGGCTAACTTACTTAGAACTTCAAAAGAGGATCAAACTCCAGAGGGCTAAGTGGTCTGTGGGCAAACCCTAGAAGGCTTGGGCCTTCTACTTTGTGAGGGACTGGAGGTGAGTGGGTGGGTGGAAAGAGGTTGAATTTACATCAAGTAATTTTCCTGCTGCTTAGTAAGACATTCAGCCCTGACTGGGGGTGGGGGGAGGGGTGTTCTGGCTCCACCCCCTCCCAACCATGCTCCTGAGAAGTCTGAAGCAGCTTGGTATCAGTTCCCTCTTCCAACCTGTATCTCACGGGGCAGGAACTTGTTAAGATAGTCCTCAGAGGCCTTCTTCTTTGAGATGATCTTGACAGCCACCGTGACCTTCTGCTTTGTGTAGTAAGCCTCATACACCGTCCCGTAGGAGCCATTGCCAATGGCCTTGCCTACCTCGTAACCATAGTCCTCCATGACAGAGCGGTAGGCTGAGGTGGGTGGTGCTACATCCGAGGTGTCTCCCTTCCCCATGGTGTTGGGCTTGCTGAGAGCAGGGAACTTTGCTACTTAAAAGCCTATTTGCTCAGAAAGCCAACCTTGAGCCACTGAGGGCTAGGGTACCAAAGTGAGGTCAGTCTCCAAATACTTGCCCAGTCACGCAAGTCTGGGATGCTGGGCTCAACTCTCCACTAGGAACATGGAAGGGGAAGAAGGGAGCAGCAATTCTTTTTGTCTCCACCAGCTCTTGTTACTTCTTTCTCCTCCTGGTTACGGAACTCCCCAGGGTCCCATGTTCCACATACATCACAATTCACCGTCAGCCACAAGGCTTGAGAATGAAGTGCACCGTGGAACGTATTCCTGGAGGCAACTTCTGCAATCTGGTGAGACCCCGCCCCCCATAGATCTAGTCCCTTCAACCATTCATGTTTATTGAGCACCCACTCTGTGCCGGGCTGTGTAGTGTGGGGATAAAATAGCCAATAATGCCAATAGAAACCCTGTACTCCTAGACTTTATTATCCAGAATGAGAAACACACGTGTGAGAATATTAGAGAATTGCAAGGTGTTGTAGAAGCCTATTCTAACGACTTCTAACCTTACAGTGTTTTTTGTCTGACTCAAAGCAAGTTTTTTGTTTGACTCAAAGCAAGTACCATCTTTTTTTTTTTTTTTTTTCAAGTTGAGCTGGGCTCGGGTGGTTCTGGTGGTCTTATCTTAGTTGGGATGGTTTGTTTCTGCTGCATATGGTCTTCATCCAGGAGACTAGCCAGAGTTCCTTCACATAGTAGCACTGAATGTCTTTTTTTTTTTTTTTTTGCTATCTTTTTAATTAACATATAATGTATTATTTGTTTCAGGGGTACAGGTCTGTGATTCATCAGGCTTACACAGTTCACAGCACTCACCATAGCACCTCCCCTCCCCAGTGTCCATCACCCAGCACCCCCATCCTTCCCAGCCCCCTCCCCTCCAGCAACCCTCAGAGTAGCACTAAATTTCAAGAGGGGGGAAAAAAAATCAGAAATCGCATAATCAATTAAGCCTAGACTCCAAAATTGCAGTGCATCATCTCCATAGCTTTATACAAGTAAACAGTTACAAGGTTAGGAGGATCTCATTAAAGGGGTGGAACAGACCACCTGTGAACCTTGAAAGGCATTCTTTTTTTTTTTTTTTAAGATCTTATTTATTTATTTGACAGAAACAGTGAGAGAGGAAACACAAGCAGGGGGAGCGAGAGAGGGAGAAACAGGCTTCCCACTGAGCAGAGAGCCCAATGTGGGGCTCGATCCTAAGACTCTGGGATCATGACCTGAGCCAAAGGCAGACACTTAATGACTGAGCCACCCAGGCGCCCCTCTAACAAGCTTCAGTGTTCACCTTGAACCCCAAGGCATAACACTACTTTATTCCCACTTTAAATAATTCAGTGCCTCCCCATTCTCCTCAGGATCAAGTCCAACCACCCAGATGGCCACCCAGATCCCCCCAGTGTTTTCTTTTAACCATGCAGTGCTCCAGCCAAACAGAATTACTTTTCCTTCACTGTTCCTTCTGTCTTGGAAAACCCCTACTCTTCCTCGAGGACTTAGCTCATGAACTGTTTTAAAGATACCTTTTACTGACTGCTCAAGCCCAAACTGGGTGTTCTTCCTCCCTGGGTGCTCCCATAGCCCCAGTACTTTCTCTGTGCCCACATCTAACATACTGTCCATAATTGTGTTTCTTCTGTTTGCATCTCCCACTAGAGCTGTAACGGAGGTCAACTGACGAGAAGAGGGAGATGAAGTCAGAGGTTTGAGAAGAATGGGTTGTGGAGAATGGAAGAGAGCTGATCTGGAAAATGAGCAGGATCACTGGGCAGCATTGGGGGTCAACTGAGGTTAAAAACACAATTTATAGGGGTGCCTGGGTGGCTCAGCTGGTTAAGCAACTGCCTTCGGCTCAGGTCATGATCCTGGAGACCCGGGATCGAGCCCCACATCGGGCTCTCTGCTCGGCAGGAAGCCTGCTTCTCCCTCTTGCACTTCCCCTGCTTGTGTTCCCTCTCTGGCTATGTTTCTCTCTGTCAAATAAAATCTTAAAAGAAACAAACAAAAAAAACCCACACACAATTTATAGACACATGATTTTAACACAGTGTTAAGATTTTTTTAGCATCTTGGGTATAGGTGCTTGAATATATATTTTTAAAGATTTTATTTATTTGACAGAGAGAGATTACAAGTAGGCAGAGAGGCAGGCAGAGAGAGCAAACAGGCTCCCTGCTGAGCAGAGAGCCCGACGCAGGCTTTGATCATGATCAAAGACCCTGAGATCATGATCTGGGCTGAAGGCAGAGGCTTTAACCCACTGAGCCACCCAGGTGCCCTAAAGATTTTATTTATATGACAGAGAGCGCACAGGCAGGGGGAGCTGCAGAGGGAGAAGCAGGCTCCCAGCTGAACAGGGAGCCTGATGTGGGGCTTGGTCCCAGGACCCTGGGATCATGACCTGAACTTGAAGGCAGATGCTTAACCAACTGGGGCACCCAGGTGCCTCAGAGGTGCTTGAATATTGACAGATGAACCCAAGATTAAGGTTTTCCTTGCCAGCTGGAATGAAAGAATAATGGAAGCGAGGCATCAAGAACACAGGGAAAAATGTGGCTAAAATCATGAAATGTAGAATCTAAGCTGCATGGGTTAGAAAGACAAGCTAGAAAAAGGCCAGAGGGACAGAAGGAGGGGTTGCAGGTCTCAGTGAAACAGAACAAGAAGTCTGGAGGAAATGACAGAGGATAAGAGACTGTGGTCTCTTGCTAGAGGGGTTATCTGGATTTAAGTTGCTGTGTGCAGGGTGAGGGTGTGGCACACAGGGGAAAGAAAAGGAGAAGAATCAGATTTATTTTCTGTCTTCCAAAAATAACTCCAACGACATTATGCTGCAAGCTACTGGTAAATTCTTACTTATTAACAGCCTGCTGATCCTGCTGGCAGGGTAATTCCAAAGTTTATTGGAAGCTAGATCTACATTTTCAAACTAGCAAGATGAGTTGTCCAGGGCACACCATGGTAACAAGTGCCCCCCACCCTCGCCCATCTTCTGCTCCTCTGGGTAGACATTTTGGTGGCAGCTGTCCTCATGTCCAGCGGGTAAACCAGTCATTTCAAAAAATGTGTATTAAGCTGCCTACTTATACAAAAGCACTGCTAAGTCCTGAGGATATCAAGATGGATAAATTATTGGGTGTAGTCAGTAGTTAGTAGCAAGGAAGACATATGAGAAGTAAAATAACAGTATAGTGAGATAAAGTGCTATAAGCAAAGACTGAAAGATGTAAAGGTAGGCTTTATAGAGGAGGCATTTGCACTGTTCAAGAGGGAGTCTCTAGGCACATACGTAGGGAATGGTAGTTTGGTCTAGGTCAAAGAAACTCTATGAGGCTTGCAGTCTTGAGAGAACATGACATTTGAGATTTTTTTTTTAAAAGATTTTATTTATTTGACAGAAACACAGCTAGAGAGGGAACACAAGCAGGGGGTGTGAGAGAGGGAGAGGCAGGCTTCCCAGCAAGCAGGGAGCCCGAGGTGGAGCTCGATTCTGGGACTCCGGGATCATGACCTGAGCGGAAGGCAGATGCTTAACGACTGAGTCACCCAGGCCCCCGACATTCAAGATTCTAATTTGAATACAGGAGAAGTAATAAAGATCCAGGTCTGATAGGCCTCACATACCAAACTTTTCAGAGTTTCTCTTATGTACTTATGGTCAAATTTTGATGAAAATGGTCAAAGTCAGGGGCTGTTAAAAAATCATGATGCTGCAGGGCGCTTGGATGGCTCAGTCGCAAAGTGTCTGCCTTCAGCTCAGGTCATGATCCCGGAGTCCCTGCATTGAGCCCAGCATCAGGCTCCCTGCTGGGTGGGAAGCCTGCTTCTCCCTCTCTCACTCGCCCTGCTTGTGTTTCCTCTCTAGCTGTGTTTCTGTCAAATAAATAAATAAAATCTTAAAAAAAAAAAAAAAGAAAGAAAGAAAAATCATGATACCTAGTCACCTCCTCTAAGTTCCTGATTTCATGGACCCAGAGTTCCATGTTTTTAAGAAGCTTCTACCTGAATCTGATGCACACCAAGATTTGAGAACCACTGTTGCAGGAAACAATATATATAGTGTGTATATGTATGAATCTTACAGCAGCAGAGTGGAAAATGGACCCTAGAGGGGAGGGGACCAGGAGACTAGCAAGGTGGTTGTCACGGTAATTTAGGAGAGGATGGGACCCAAACCTAGGAAGCCATGGAGGGCAAGTATTTGGAAGATAATTGAAATGAGCAGCAAGGGGACTGATGGCACTGATCTGAGGAGGCTGGGGGTTGGGACGGGGGAGTAAGTGAGAAAGAGTCAGGTTTCTGACTTCTCTAAGTTACTTTTATAATTACAAATTTTTTTAATTATCTAATTTTATTTATCTATATATCTAAAATTTTTTAAAGATTTTATTTATTTGACAAAGAGAAACACAGATAGAGAGGGAACACAAGCAGGGGGAGTGAGAGAGGGAGAAGCAGGCTCCCTGCAGGGAGGCTGATGTGGGACTCGATCCGGGGTCTCCGGGATCATGACCTGAGCGGAAGGCAGTTGCTTAACTAACTAAGCCACCCAGGCGCCCCTAAATTTATCTAAATTTTTATCTGATTTGTCTAAAAAACTCAATCCCCTACTTCCTAGAACCTCCCCTCCTCCTCCTGCAGGGAAGAGGGCTGGGTCCGAGAGGGCAGAAGAGGGTAAATGGAAGATTTTCCAGGCCAGAAGCCACTTAGGATTTTCCCTTGTACTATCTACTTTCCGCGGGGAAAGCGAACCTTAAGTCTGCATTCTTACCTGTTGTCCCTAGGTGGCCAAAAATACGTCACTGTCCCTAGGTATGATCCTCGGAACTCCCCTAATGGCAGAGCCCCTTAAAATAGAGACAGGCAAAGGCAAACTCTTCCAAAATAAAAGCCCGAACACATACAGATAAATACGAACAAAAACATCGAAAGACTCGAACGTATGCCAAGATTCTTTACCTGCAAGTAACAATAACACTGTCAGACTGCCCAGCTCACCGGATAAAAGGGCTGACACCCTGTCTCTCCTGGGCCTCCGCACCAGACCTGGCTCAGGCCCTCCTTAAGTTCGAACATGGGACGGTCATTATATGGCCAGGGAGGCCTCCAGTGCAACCTCGGTTAGATATTTCTAGTCATGTATTTATTTTTCGGCGGGAGACCATCTGTGACGGGTTGGGAGAAGCAGTGAGATGAGATCCAGACTCCAGGATCCTTGCATGGACTGTGCCCGCCCTGTCCTAGCACAGACACCCAAAGTCTCACCCCCCTCGCCCGGGTTGGGGGCCATGGACGGCTCTCAGAGCTCGCCCTCTGCAGTGGGGAGCCCATTGGTTCAGCCGGCAAGTGCTCCGGGACGTCCCCTAGGTGTGGGCCCAGCCACCAACCGGGCTCCGTCTCCGGGACAGTCACTGGACGGGTGCGGCGGGCGCGGCTCCCGGGTTTTCGCCCGGGCCCCAAGTCTTCCCGGGGACGGGCGGGCGGCCCGGCGGCGACTCTTATTCCGAAGGGCAGTCCGCGGCAGCGTAGTCAGGCGTCAGCCGTAGCCCCTGTCCCAGCAGCGGTTGGCAGAGAGGCGCCCCGACCGCAGCGGCGGGGGCGTGGTCCCCTCTCGCCTCCAGGAAAAGGGCTTTCCGCTGGGCTGAGGTCCCCGCGGGTGAGGCGGAAGTGGTAAGACCGACGTGTCCTAGGCTGCTCTAAAGATCGCCGGGAGGACCCCCACGGGAGAGCGGGCTAGCCGAGCCTTGCGGGCTCTCCGGAGCTGGGTCGGCCCCCGAGTGGAGAAAGTTCGTCTGGGAGCACTTCACTCAGCCGAGTGCGGCGTCCCGCGTGGTGGGGCCGCAGCCTCTGCGATCAGGCACCGCGGCGGCCAACCCCGTGGAGGTCGGTCGTCAGGTCCTCTTCGGGCCGCCGCTAGCGCGCCGCTCTTGGGGGAGACCCGGGCCGGAGCCCAAGGGCAGCTACGGGGCCGCGGAGGCCGCGGGCGCCGCCTCGGCCAGCCCTACCCGAGCGGTGAGGACCCCGCGGATGCTGCGGGAAGGTGCCGGAGGTGCGGAGCCGCGTGGCGTTGCCATGGAAACGGGCTGGGGCGCGCGGGGAGGTTCCGGGCAGGCGGGCTGCGGGACGGAGACCCCCAATCCAGAGGACCAGAGAGCAGAGGCGGACAGAGACAAGATTGCGAGGATTGCGTGGGGGTCGGGGAGGGGGGTGGCCTCCCGAGGGAGGCTTTGAGCGGCCAAGGGGAGGAATTGGAGCTATGGGGCTTCTTTTCGAAGGAACTGACCTGGGGCGTCAGGAGTTGATCCCTTTGCTTTCATAACTGCAGGATTCCCCTAAACAGGTTCCACTGCCTTAAGGATGACAGTCCTAGGGCACCTGCGGAGTTGGAGCTGCCAGTGGTTGCCAGTCCTGATACTGCTGCTGGGCACAGGCCATGAGCCAGGGGTGGAAGGTGTGACACACTACAAGGCCGGTGATCCTGTCATTCTCTATGTCAACAAAGTGGGACCCTACCACAACCCTCAGGAGACTTACCACTACTATCAGCTTCCGGTCTGCTGTCCTGAGAAGATCCGTCACAAAAGCCTTAGCCTGGGTGAAGTGCTGGATGGGGACCGAATGGCTGAGTCTTTGTACGAGATCCGCTTTCGGGAGAACGTGGAGAAGAGAATTCTGTGCCACATGCAGCTCAGTTCTGCACAGGTCAGCCTGTCGGCGTCCGGGAGCACTTAGCCCTCCCTCCCAAGAACTTATAACAGTGCCTCCTAATTTATGGTTTTATAGCACTTCTGTAGAGATGATGACTTGATTCTAACTACAGCCTCTCTGGTAGGCAGGACAGGTGGTGTTATTTGCATTCAGTTGAGGAAGAAACACTTGCTCACAAGTGACTTTTCCAAGACTACATGGATATTGAATTGCAGAGGTGATACTAGAGCCCAGGGCTCCTGACTCCAAGCTGCTCTGTTGGTAATAAGGTCCCCCCTGTCACTCCTGCATAGTTGTTTCCTTCCATACCTACTTCTTGGCTTTCTTAACTAGCTCCTTTACACTCTTATCTTTCCTGTGATTCTTTTTTCTTTAGCAAATCCTACCTTAGGGTACTTTCCTGTAGTCTAATCCCCAGACCTCTTACACCTTGCCTTTCTCCTTTTTCTACACTTTAACTTCTATCAAGTCATATTGCCCTTTTTGGAGAATCCCAGCATACTAGGATCTAACCCAGTGGTTCTCAGCAGGGGGCAGTTCAGTTTCGTCTCTCCAGGGACATTTGGCAATGTCTAGAGATCATTATGATCGTCACTGTGGGAGGTGCTACTGACATCTAGTGGGAAGGAGTCAAGGATGGTGCATATTAGAGTGCACAGGATGGCTCCACACAATAAAGAATTATCAAGCCCAAAATGTGAGTAGTGTCCAGGGTGTGGAACCTGGCTCTAACCCTCGGCCTGGGAAGGCCTTGTCTGACTCCTGACTTGCTCTTTGTAGGTGGAGCAACTGCGCCAGGCCATTGAGGAACTGTACTACTTTGAATTTGTAGTGGACGACTTGCCAATCCGTGGCTTTGTGGGCTACATGGAGGAGAGCGGCTTCCTGCCTCACAGCCACAAGATAGGGCTCTGGACCCATTTGGACTTCCACCTAGAATTCCACGGAGATCGAATTATATTTGCCAATGTGTCAGTGCGGGACGTCAAGCCCCACAGCTTAGATGGGTTACGACCTGATGAGTTCCTAGGCCTCACCCACACCTACAGTGTGCGTTGGTCTGAGACTTCAGTGGAGCGTCGAAACGACAGGCGCCGTGGTGATGATGGTGGTTTCTTCCCCAGAACACTGGAGATCCATTGGTTGTCCATCATCAATTCCATGGTGCTTGTATTTTTACTGGTGGGTTTTGTGGCTGTCATTCTCATGCGTGTTCTTCGGAACGACCTGGCTCGATACAACTTGGACGAGGAGACTACGTCTGGAGGTTCTGGTGATGACTTTGACCAAGGTGACAATGGCTGGAAAATTATCCATACAGACGTCTTCCGCTTCCCTCCATACCGTGGTCTGCTCTGTGCTGTGCTTGGTGTGGGTGCCCAGTTCCTGGCCCTTGGCACTGGTGAGGTGATAAAAATTAATCAGGGATTTCTCTCAAGGGGTAGAACTAAGCAGGTGGTTTATTCTGGAAAGATCTGCAGATCTTCTCTTCCGTCCAAGGTGAGGGGCAGACCTAAGGGGTGGGGCGGCCTTAAAATAGATGTGGTTGGGGCACCTGGGTGGCTCAGTCAGTTAAGTATCCGACTCCTGATCTCAGCTCAGGTCTTGATCTCAGGGTCATGAGTTCAAGCCGGGTACTGGACTCCATGCTGGGCATGGAGCCTACTTCAAAAAAAAAAATAAAGAAAGGATGTATATTTAGTTGTGGGTTTGCTGGACAACAGAATTAGGGGATATTGTTTTCCTGGAGACCTTGGGTCTGGGTGAAAGGGGGCTGATTCCTCTGAAATTGCCAGAAAAGGGATGGGTTGAGACCTGACACAGGCTTTCCACTACCACCCTGCAGGCATTATTGTCATGGCACTGCTGGGCATGTTCAATGTGCACCGCCATGGGGCCATTAACTCGGCAGCCATCTTGTTGTACGCCCTGACCTGCTGCATCTCTGGCTACGTGTCCAGCCACTTCTACCGGCAGATTGGAGGCGAGCGCTGGGTGTGGAACATCATTCTCACCACCAGCCTCTTCTCTGGTGAGGACTGCCCTTTCCCTGGTGGGCTGGCCTGGTGGGCCGATTTGAGGAACTTAGGACACATTGTGGAACCGGTAAAAGAATTAGAGGTAGGCCTCAAGGCAATAAAAGTACCCAAAGGAAACAAAGAAAGAAAACCATTGGGAAGGCAAGAATGCATTTCTTTGACAAAATGTTCTAGGCAGCATGGGAAGCATTCAACATACCTTCATCTCATTTAATCCTCACAGTAACCCTATGTGGTAGGGTTTTCCTGATTTTATTGATGATGAAATTGAACTTGCAGCTGGTTAAGTAATTTGCCTGACGTGGAGCCGGTTTCAGACCCAAGCAGTGTGACTCAAGAGCCTGTATTTGTCACCATTACACGAAGAATGAGATAACATTCTCTCTGGAACTTATTCTTTGATACTCTCCCTTTAAAAAAAAATAACTTTTTTATTTGGAGGTGGCTACCGGACTCTAGCCTTACAAGCCAGTTTGTCCTTTCAAAGGTAGTAGTAGGGTACGTTTTAAGCCTTTTGTGTTCCCTGTCTGATTTACATTTCATCACATTTATGTTTGAACCAGAGCTTTCTGAAAACAAGGCCTTAATCCAGAGGGATATCTCCTGCTCGGAATCCCAGATACCACTGTAGGATAGGGCCTTGGAGACTGGATTGTGTTACTCTTAGACCATTATGTTAACAGCTGCCTTGTTTTTTAATGATGGGACAGGGGATGTTGGTAAGATTAGGAATGGGAAACTGCGGGATGTGGAAGGACGAGGTCTGCCTGGGAACAGGATATTTCACCCCTTTCCCCATTAGGTCTAGTCTGAGTGGGTGGCCCCAGGGATGTAGCTCCCCTCGCTGACCCTCCTTCTGGGGGTCCATCCCTGCAGTGCCTTTCTTCCTGACATGGAGTGTGGTGAATTCGGTGCATTGGGCTAACGGTTCAACGCAGGCTCTGCCAGCCACCACCATCCTGCTGCTTCTGACGGTTTGGCTGCTGGTGGGCTTTCCCCTCACTGTCATCGGAGGCATCTTCGGGAAGAACAATGCTAGCCCCTTTGACGCACCTTGTCGCACCAAGAACATCGCCCGGGAAATCCCACCCCAGCCCTGGTACAAGTCTACGCTCATCCACATGACTGTTGGAGGCTTCCTGCCTTTCAGGTATCTTCCCTTTATGCCATGGCCATCACTCTCAGGTTCCTGACTTTTCCTTTCCCAGGACCCTAACCCAACAAGAGTGATAATCCCTGGTTCAGCTTTACCATTAAGAGACCATGCAACGGGTCCTCCTTTCTCCAAGCAGGACTCCGCTTGAAGCAGTTCACAGGTGAGGGTGTCTCACTTACAAAGCTCTCCGGAGACATTGCTCCTTTCACCACCTTTCTGGTTTCTGACTTTAGTGTCCACAGGCAGCCTGTGGGGCTTGAAGCCCACGTGACTGCTTATTCAATTTGTCAAGCACCTCTAGTGCCAGGCAGATAATACAGCAGGAAATAAAGCAGCCAGGATCCTGTTCTCAACCGATGAGGGCAGATGTTCTTGAAATGAGCACCGCAAGTCATGGACAGAAGAGTCCCCATGGAGCCAGACACTCGAGGGGCAGGGAGTGGAGCAGACCCACTCTCCACAGTAACCCAGTACCACGGAGGGGTGGTGGCCGGAGCTGGCCTCTGCTGGCGGCACTCAGCCCCTTAACGCAGTGTTCCGTCTCTTCTCTTCACAGTGCCATCTCTGTGGAGCTCTACTACATCTTTGCCACAGTCTGGGGTCGGGAACAGTACACTCTGTATGGCATCCTCTTCTTTGTCTTCGCCATCCTGCTGAGCGTGGGGGCATGCATCTCCATTGCACTCACCTACTTCCAGTTGTCTGGGGAGGATTACCGCTGGTGGTGGCGGTCTGTGCTGAGTGTTGGCTCCACCGGGCTCTTCATCTTCCTCTACTCGGTTTTCTACTACGCCAGGCGCTCCAACATGTCGGGGGCGGTACAGACAGTAGAGTTTTTTGGCTACTCCTTACTCACTGGTTATGTCTTCTTCCTCATGCTAGGCACCATCTCCTTTTTTTCTTCCCTAAAGTTCATCCGTTATATCTATGTTAACCTCAAGATGGACTGAGTTTTGGGTGGCAAAACCACTGCTCTTCTCTCCCGTTCTTCACGTTCTTCACGTCCAGAGGCCCATTGATCTCTCTTATCAACATCTCTTCTGATTGAGTGATGGCATTGTTGCCTTTCCCTTTGCCCTTTGGGCCTCCCTTCCCCCGGAGGGCCTTGAAATTACAAATCTCTATTATATAAGGAGTATATATTTGAACTTTTTAAGTTGCCTTTAGTTTTGGTCCTGATTTTTCTTTTTACAATTATCAAAATAAAATTTATTAAGAAAAAGGATCCTGTAGTTGAGGGGTTTGGTCTGGATATAGGAACTCAAGCCCTGCCCGTTAAGGGCACTGTCCCTTGGAAAGTTGAGTCGGCAGCGGCACGCACGGAACGCGAGTTCTCCGCGGAGCTTGGGAACTCTCGGCCGGGGGAACCTGCGGTGTGCCGGGGCCTGTTTCCGCTGATGGCCGACGGAAGTGGCGAAGCCCGAGCTCCCTCCGTGAAGCGAGTTGAATCACCGTGGCGACGGGAGGGGCGCGGAGCAACGCCTTTTCCGCCGGAAGCGGGTTTCAGGGCCTCCACGTGCTGTCCCTCCCCTCTCCCGACCCGGTAGCGGCGGCTGGGCTGCTGCCATGGAGCCCGCCGGGCTGGAGCAGATCCTGCGGGAGCTGCTGCTGCCGGACACCGAGCGCATCCGCCGGGTACGAGACACCGGGGACTGGGCTGGGGCGAACGGGAGGTGGTGGGAAAGGCCCGACTCTGACCCCGGGACTCCTCCCAGGCCACTGAGCAGCTCCAGACCGCTCTTCGGAACCCGGCCGCCCTGCCCGCCCTCTGCGACCTGCTCGCCTCGGCGTCCGACCCTCAGGTGAGGCGCCTGCGTCTTCCCGCGGAGCATCCCATAGTAGGCCACCGGTCGAGCCCCAGCTTTCCCCCCTGCGGCCTGCCCAGCCCTTTCCTGCCTGGCCCCTCACATGCGTGCTTCCTCATCCCAGATCCGCCAGTTCGCGGCCGTGCTGATCCGCAGACGCCTGAGCACCCGCTGGCGACGGCTGGCGGCGGAGCCTCGGGAGAGGTGGGCGGGGCCAGGGGCGGGGCGGGGCCCGGCGGAGGCGGCTTCTGGGCGGGCCAAGTACCCACACCTGCCACCTGTGTTCCAGCCTCAAGTCTCTGGTCCTGACCGCCCTTCAGAGGGAGAGCGAGTAAGTGCCTGCCTGCCTTTTCTTGGGATCCTGACTTACTCCAGTCTGAGACCCTCTGTGGGTTTCTGCCTTGTCTTTCAGCTCCGGACAGGGCCGGGGAGGGAGAAAGATGTCAGTTCTAGACCAAGGGTGGAGCAAGGATTCAAAGACTGTTGAAAGCTAAATTTCGTGAGAATGGGTTCTGATAGTCTGCTAAACCCGAATCAGAAAAATGGAACCGAAATTCAGTCTGCGTAAGGCCAGGCTCACCAGATTACACATTCACCTTGCTGCTGGTCTCCCTGTGAGCCACCCTTTTATGTGTCCCAACTTGACAGACCCTCTGCCCACGCTTGGAGGGTTCTCTCCTGGCCACCCCAGGAGCACACGCTGGGGAGGGGAGGGTATGGGAGGGTGATGGGATGGGCGGCAATCTCTCCTGTTTGCAGGCACTCTGTGAGCCTTAGCCTGGCCCAGCTCTCAGCCACCATTTTTCGAAAGGAAGGCCTGGAGGCCTGGCCTCAGCTCATGCAGCTTCTTCAGCACAGTACCCACAGCCCCCATATCCCAGAGAGAGAGGTACTAGCACATGGGGAGTGGATGGTTGGGAGGGACTGAGCAGCTGGATAGACCATATAAGCTTTTCTCTCTCATCCTCTACACCTGGACAGATGGGGCTTTTGCTGCTAAGTGTGGTGGTGACCTCCCGGCCTGAGGCCTTTCAACCCCACCACCGGGAGCTGCTTCGGCTTCTGAATGAGACCCTTGGTGAGGTGGGGTCTCCTGGGCTTCTCTTCTACTCCCTCCGCACTCTGACCACCATGGCCCCTTACCTGGGCACTGACGACGTGGTGAGATGTGGGTCCTCACCTTCCCTGGCTCCCTGTCCTCGGGCCTTCTGTGTCCTTACCCTTGCAGGATGCAGAACTATTTCAGGCTCTTTCTCTGCCATTTGTTGTCCCTGACAACTGAGAGGGGCTACTGTGGGTGGCTGTACCTGGGCCCCTGTGTCCAGGCTTGGAGGAAACTGTCAGCTTCTGGGGCCTGAAATGAGTGAGCATGCATTATGCTTTTTGCCCTCCAGCCTCTTGCACGGATGTTGGTGCCCAAGCTCATTGTGGCCATGCAGACTCTGATCCCTGTAGATGAGGTGAGGACGACGTTCGGGCAACAGCTCTATTGTGAGGAGAGTATAGCAGCACATGGCTTGGCCCATTGAAGTAACCCTATGGTAACCTTATGACTTGTTTTTCTGTCTGGCAGGCAAAGGCCTGTGAGGCTTTGGAGGCCCTGGATGAATTGCTGGAGTCAGAGGTGCCCATCATCACCTCCCACCTCTCAGAGGTCCTCACATTCTGCCTGGAGGTGAGCCCAGAGGTGGCCGCCTCTGCTACTTATTTTGCTGGGAGTTTCCTTGCCTGTCTCTGATTCAAGTTCATCTCTGGGCAGGTGGCTAGAAACGTGGCTCTGGGTGATGCAATACGTGTACGGATTCTCTCCTGTCTCTGTTTCTTGGTCAAAGTCAAGAGCAAGGTCAGTACTTTGTGATGCACATTACTACACCTTAATTTCCATCCTTTTCCTCATTTCTGGGACATTCTGTTTATCTCAGGGGTACCTTTAAGTATTCAAGACTTGGTCTGGCCTCACCCCAGCTCCAGGGTGGGAGTTTAGGAATCTCCTGCTGAACCCTTTGTGGCCTAGGAGGCTGGAGGGTTTTTGTTTTTGTTTTTGTTCTTTTTTAAAGATTTTTTTTTATTTATTTGACAGAAAGAAACACAGCCAGAGAGGGAACACAAGCAGGGGGAGTGAGAGAGGGAGAAGCAGGCTTCCCGTCGAGCAGGGAGCCCGATGTGGGGCTTGATCCCGGGTCTCTGGGATCATGACCTAAGCCGAAGGCAGTTGCTTAACCAACTGAGCCACCCAGGCGCCCCTTTTGCTTGTTTGTTTGTTTTTTAACGACTTATTTATTTATTTTAGAGAGAGAGAGATGTGTGCACATGGGGGGCGGGGACAGAGGGAGAGGGAGAGAGACTGTCAGCAAATTCACCTTCAAGTATGGAGCCCGATGCAAGGCTCCATCCCATGACCCTGAGATCATGACCTGAGCCAAAATCAAAAGTTAGACGCTCAACATAGTGAGGCACCCAGGCGGCCAAGGCTGGAATTTTTAATGTGAGTCCATCTCAGGAGCAGATTCTCAGGGACACGGTTCCACCTTCCCTCTCAAGGCCTTACTGAAGAATCGTCTCCTGCCACCCTTACTACACACCCTTTTCCCGATTATGGCTGCTGAGCCTGCCCTGGGCCAGCTGGATCCTGAGGACCAGAATTCAGAAGAGGAAGAGCTGGAGATTGGGC
This sequence comes from Spilogale gracilis, assembly GCA_004023965.1. Classification (NCBI taxonomy): domain Eukaryota; kingdom Metazoa; phylum Chordata; class Mammalia; order Carnivora; family Mephitidae; genus Spilogale; species Spilogale gracilis. The sequence goes on along the minus strand of PITA01001041.1, from coordinate 71,585 downwards.
TGGTGGGAGAGACTCCTAAGCACTTTGCTGTACAGGTGGGATGCGCGACAGGGATGGGGGCAGGGTGTTAGGTCGCTGTGGGGCTGAGATGGAGTCCAGCAAAGTCTTCCTCTCCTTTTTTAGGTCGTGGACATGCTGGCACTACATTTGCCCCCCGAGAAGCTCTGTCCCTTGCTGGTAAATATGGCTCTGTCCTCCTGGTGCCCTTGTCCCCCAGTGTGCCGTTTCCCAGCACTGAGGCTATTTGGGCCCTGGCAGGTGTGGAGGGCCGGTTGCCACAGGAATGGGCAGACTTGGACCAGGGTTTCAGGAGAGTACCGTTCATTCCCCTAGATGCCTATGCTGGAAGAGACCTTGAGGAGTGAGAGACCATACCAGCGCAAGGCTGGGCTCCTGGTGCTGGCCGTGCTGTCCGATGGAGCTGGTGACCACATCAGGCAGAGGTGTCTGTTCCTTTGTCCTAGAGGGAGCAGGGTCTGTGGGGGGGACCACCACACGGCCCATGACAGGCCTGGTCTCTGCCTGCTGTTGGAGCTTAGTTATCAGGAGTGTTTCCCCTCACTCTCAAGTGCCCTAGTTTGAAAGATAATTGAAATGGCCACCTCAGCTATGGAGACCAGGGGCTGGTACCTACTGTTTGGTGACATTTCCCTGGTGTCCCGGGGGGAAATGAGCGGAAGAGCTCAGCCTGGGGCTTTCTGGACCTGCCCCTGAGACTGCGTGGGCTGCTTCCCCTCCTATCCAGGCTGCTGCCCCCACTGCTGCAGGTCGTGTGCAAGGGCCTGGAGGACCCATCACAAGTTGTTCGCAATGCCGCACTGTTTGCCCTGGGCCAGTTCTCGGAGAACCTCCAGGTCAGTGAGGCTGAACATGGGCAGCCGCCCTTGCAGAGCCCCCACCTGTCCCCAGGACCAGTGTCCCCTCAGCTCCATCTCTTCAGCCATCCCTGCCGCCACTGCACTTAGGAGGTGCTTTTGAGCTGACTCTGGGCCTCCTTTTTCCCCTTCCGCAGCCCCATATCAGCAACTATTCAGGGGAGGTGATGCCACTGCTCCTCGCCTATCTGAAGTCGGTACCTCCCGGGTACACAAACCACCTCGCCAAAGCCTGCTATGCCCTCGAGAATTTCGTGGAGAACCTAGGTAGCTGGTGGCACTTAGCATGGGAGGGAGGGGAAAAAGTTGTCACTTTGGATGAAGACGGTGGGATATGCCATCTGCAGCAGAGAGAGGAGTGTGGCAGGCCCCCAAGGAGCCCCAGGTTGGATGTTAGAGGTCAACCTGGAGGCAGGGGGTCCCCCAGAATATAGGAGACCTGGACTGGGTGTTGGCGGCTTGCCCTTTCCCACAGGGCCTAAGGTGCAGCCCTACCTTCCGGAGTTGATGGAGTGTATGCTGCAGCCTCTGAGGAATCCCAGCAGCCCCCGGGCCAAGGAGCTGGCTGTGAGCGCCCTGGGGGCCATTGGTGAGAAGGAGGCAGTGTACTGGGTTTCCCCAGGGAGTCCCTGGTGGGTGGTCCCTGTGCTCCCCACTCCAGCTCTGATTCTGTCCTTCTTCCCCCCAGCCACAGCTGCCCAGGCCTCCCTCCTGCCCTACTTCCCCACCATCATGGAGCACCTGCGGGAGTTCCTGCTAACAGGCCGTGAGGACCTCCAGCCTGTGCAGATCCAGAGCCTGGGTATGTAAGGGGGCTCAGGTGGGGTTCCCAGTGCCAGGGAAGGGCCGAGAGGTTCATGAGGATCTCCCCCAGGGCAGCACAGGTATCTTCTTCCTATCCAAGGCAGTCCTCCCACTGTACATAAAAACTGGAGGGATTGCTCAGTTACCCCCAGCTGCTGTCTTCGATCCCCCAGGATTTGGCCTTGCACTCCTCTCGCTCATTTTCACTTCCTAGTACTAACTCAGACCTTGTCCCCACAGAGACGCTGGGGGTGCTGGCTCGAGCAGTGGGGGATCCCATGAAGCCCCTGGCTGAGGAGTGCTGCCAGCTGGGACTGGGCCTGTGTGACCAGGTAGACGACCCTGACTTGCGGCGCTGCACGTGAGTGAGCCCCCCTGCCCCTGCCCCATGCCTCCTGCCCGCCCACTGGATCCCCAGCCCTGAGCACTGAACCCGGTCTCCTGGTTCTGGACCATGGATTTCCCCAGGCTTCCCTGTCTGTCTGGCCCCGGTAGGCGGGACTATATGGCTTCCACTTGCCTCCACCAGGTACAGCCTATTTGCAGCCTTATCGGGGCTCATGGGTGAGGGCCTGGCACCCCACCTGCCACAAATCACCACCCTCATGCTGTTGTCCCTGCGTTCCACTGAAGGCATTTTGGTGAGCAGAGAGTGGGCAGGCTGGGTCGGTTGGGGAAGGGCGGCCCTGGGGCAGCATCCACTCCTAGGTGCAGCTGAGCCTGAGTCCCTGCTGTGCCTCTTCTGCCCAGCCTCAGTATGACGGAAGCAGCGCTTTCCTTCTGTTTGACGACGAGAGTGATGGGGAGGAAGAGGAGGAGCTCATGGACAAGGATGAGGAAGAGGAGGATGACTCCGAGATCTCAGGGTGCGGAGAGGTGCCATTCTGGTCAGAAGAACCCTGGCTTTGTGCAAGGGCCCCGTGCCCCTGCCCCCTGCTGCTCCCTGATCACTACTGCTGCCTCCCTCCCCACCTTACTGTAGGTACAGCGTGGAGAATGCCTTCTTCGACGAGAAAGAAGACACTTGTGCTGCTTTGGGAGAGATCTCGGTGAACACCAGGTGAGTCTTGGCCCTTTCCTGACACTGGGAACCCTACCTGGGAGCTCCTTCTCCATGGCTGTGTGTCTACCCACAGTGTGGCCTTCCTTCCGTACATGGAGAGTGTCTTTGAAGAAGTATTCAAGCTGCTGGAGGTGAGAGGGCTGGTGGATGGAGTGGGTGGGGTCGCTGGGTATGGGGCCCTACGTTGCCCATGAATGAGCCAGGCCTGTCCTACCCATCCTCGTCCTGCAGTGCCCTCACCTGAACGTGCGGAAGGCGGCCCACGAAGCCCTAGGGCAGTTCTGCTGTGCACTGCACAAGGCCTGTCAGAGCTGCCCGTCGGAATCCAACACTATGGGTGAGCAGGAGAGGCCAGGGCCTCTGGAAACTGGGAACGGGAACGGGGATGGGGAGGGCAGGGCCTGACTGAGGCCTCAGCCAACGATGTCCCCAGCTTTGCAGGCCGCCCTGGCCCAGGTGGTGCCGTCCTACATGCAGGCAGTGAGCAGGGAGCGGGAGCGCCAGGTGGTGATGGCCGTGCTTGAGGCGCTGACGGGGGTGCTGCGCAGCTGTGGGCCCCTCGCACTGCAGCCCCCGGGCCGTCTCGCTGAGCTCTGTGGCATGCTCAAGGCCGTGCTGCAGCGGAAGGTGAGCGGGGCAGGTGGGCTGGGGGGACGAGCTGGCCTGGCCCCTAGCAGGGATGGTCAGACTAGAGGTCTGGCTTCCCCCTCCTCCCCACCACGGAGAGAAGGGGCAAGAGGGCCCAGGCTGAGCTGAACTCTCCTCCTGCAGACAGCCTGTCAGGAGCCTGAGGAGGAGGAGGAAGAGGAGGAGCAGGTGAGGGCTACTGAGGCACACTGGGGGAGCAGGCTGTCCCGGGGGGTGTACCTGGGCTAGGCCTTGGGGAGCCAGGGCTGCTAAGATTGGCTATGACTCTGAATGATGCATCCCTGCTGCCATGGAAGCAGCAGAGGTTCAGGAAAGGCTTTCTGCAGGCGGGGGGTCTAGGAGTGTAGGCATGCCAGGAGATAAATTTGGGCTTCCCACGAGCCCAGCCTGGAAGGGGCCAGTCCTTTTCAACCCATGGCAACCCCTGGAGACCACCTGTGGCAGTGGCAGAGCTAGCCCCAGTGCTCTAGCCTCGGACTTGGCCCCGCAGGCCGAGTACGATGCCATGTTGCTAGAGCACGCGGGAGAGGCCATCCCTGCCCTGGCTGCCGCAGCGGGGGGAGACGTCTTTGCCCCCTTCTTTGCCAGCTTCTTGCCGTTGCTGCTGTGCAAGACGGTGAGTGCTCTGCACCTTGGCCTCGAACCCCGTCCTGCCTGTGCGCCCTGTGCCCGACCCCAGCCTGACTCCACTCCTCCCTGTACCAGAAACAGGGCTGCACAGTGGCAGAGAAGTCCTTTGCCGTGGGGACGCTGGCAGAGTCCATTCAGGGCCTGGGTGGCGCCTCATCCCAGTTCGTGTCCCGACTGCTCCCTGTGCTGTTGAGCACTGCCCGGGAGGCCGACCCCGAGGTGCGGAGCAATGCTGTCTTCGGGCTGGGCGTGCTGGCAGAGCACGGGGGCCGCCCTGCTCAGGAGTATCCTCAGCGTTTGGCGGATGGGGGGCAGGGGAGGGCCGGGGTAGAGGGGACTGGGACTCAAGGATGGGAGAGAGGTCTGTCCGTGGGCCTGTTCCTTGACTGTGGAACCAGATACTTCCCCAAGCTGCTGGGCCTTCTGCTGCCCCTCCTGGCACGGGAGCGCCACGATCGTGTCCGTGACAACATTTGTGGGGCACTGGCCCGCCTGCTGATGGCCAGTCCCACAAGAAAACCGGAGCCCCAGGTGAGGGCCTGTGGCAAGGCTCAGAAGCTGTGAGGGGTGCGGGGGGCAAGGGGACAGAAAAAGGGTCTGAGGCATCTCTGCACCCAGGTGCTGGCTGCCCTGCTGCACGCCCTGCCCCTGAAGGAGGACTTGGAGGAGTGGGTCACCATGGGGCACCTCTTCAGCTTCCTGTACCAGAGCAGCCCTGACCAGGTGAATCGGAGGGGTGCCTGATGCTCCAGCCAGAGGCCGGCTTCGCCTCCCTTGTAGCTGACACACAGCCACAGCCTAAACTCCCTTGGACACTCTGTGTCGCACTCTGCCAGAGTCGGCAGCCAGGCCCGTTGTGGCATAGGAGGGGGCCCCCTCACAGCACAGCGTTTTTCCCTCGGGAGGCTCCATCCTCCCCGGCCGTGTGTACCCTCTGGTCTGAGGCAGAAGTCACAGCTTCCCTGGGCTGACTTCCTACAGCGGGGCTCCTTCCCACTGTGTTCCAGGGAGTGTGGGCATCTCTGCCGCACCTGCGCCCCCATCAGAGCAGCTCTGCTTTCTGAATGAGATTTGTCTGTGCCAGGCAGCTAGGTTTGGACCATGTGTTCATGTGGCATCCACTTCTGTCCTGTACCTTTAGAGCCCGTTGGTGGACCTCCCGAGTGTCTGGGCTTCTTTTGGTCTTGACTTAGTCATCTTTGGTCACCATCAGATTACTCCCACCATGCTTCATGGGTGGTCCTTGGGTTTTCCGGTTGGCTCGGATGTGAAACAGTATCGTGTATATCCCTGGCAGGGGACCTTGCCTCTCCGTAGTCCCTGGCCCAGGGGTGCTGGCACCCCCAAGTCAGCCTGTGTTCCCCCCCCGAAGGTTGTAGACGTGGCTCCTGAGCTTCTGCGCATCTGCAGCCTCACCCTGGCTGAGAACGAGATCCCACCAGGTGAGGGGGGCGGCGGGAGGTGGGCAGCTAGGGACCTGGGGGCCAGGCCTCCCTGCTCACTCCCTCTTCGCTCTCCATGCAGACACCAAGGCTGCACTGTTGCTGCTCCTGACGTTCCTGGCCAGACAGCACACCGACAGCTTCCACTCAGCCCTGGGCTCGCTGCCTGGTGACAAAGCTCAGGAACTCCAGGCTGCCCTGGGCCTCTCCTAGACTGGGGGCTGCAGCTGGGCCAGCAACAGACAGCAGAGCCTGCCCGGGCCCAGGACCACCTCTCAGCCCTGTTTCAGCTCGCACCTTACCAAAGATTCTGGGCCTTGTACTACTCAGGAGTCTCAGCCCCACTTGTTGCCTTATGGGGGTGTCTCTGGGGCCGGGACTGCTATAGTGTGGGGCAGTGCAGATGGTTCTTGACATCCTACCCTAATAAAGGCAGTTCGGTTTCTGCTTGAACGGTAGCTCAGAGCAAGAAGCAGAGATACGTGTTCAGAATCAAGGCAGGCAAGACAGGGTTTAATGTAGCCAGTTTCCTGGCAGCTCTGTCAGTCAATTCTAAGCACAGTGGAATCGGGGCCCCAGCTGGATCAGGAGGCGCCCATAGGGCTTCTCTTGTTCCAGGCAGACGATCTGTTGTGCTGCCAGCACTGGTCAAGAGAAGAGGGGGGTGGGGCAGGGCTGGTCAGGGGGAATCCCTGTGGCGGCCTCCAGCCTGTGTGTCCTCGCCCCACATGGGCCCACACTCACCCAGCAGCAGGTAGAAGACCCGGGCGGCCATCCAGCGGGGGCTGAGGGGGGACACCAGGCTGCCAAAATCGGGCTCCCTGTTGGCCTGCAGCTCCTGGGCCACAGCCCTGTGAGGATCAGGAAAGGTCAGCTGGAGTCCCAGCCTGGGCCCACCCCTGCCGCCAGCCCCGCCCCCTCCGCACCTGTACACGGCCTCCAGCGACAGCAGCTCGGGCTCCAGGGGAAGCGCCAAAGGCAATTCCAGGGCCACTTCCGGGACCTCGGGCACCACAGGCAGTGCAGGGGGCTCGGGCTGCTCTGCCTCAGCCCAGGCCCTGGGAAGACACGGCAGTTGGGGGAGTGGGGAAGGTGGCAGCTGTGACACAGACGAGGGCCATACCCCAAGTTCACCCGGGCTGGGCTGGTGGCTTACCAGCGTTCTTCTGGGGGGATGAGGCTGGTGCGGGACTTCTCTTCCTCCATTGTTTCTAGAGAGAGTTCTGTTGGGGGGATGGGCAAGGTCCTGAGTGGGCCTGCTTAGATCAGAGTGGTCAGGACCTTGACGCCCCCTACTTGAACTAGATGCTGCAGCTGTGCAGGGACTTGTGAGGAGGAGGAGATCCAGGCTTCCTTATGTTAAGGGCTCCCTCCAGTAAAAACCACAGTAGTTAGGGTACCCTCCCTGGGACAGTGGCTGCAGTGGTGGCCCTCTCCCTTCTCTAGGTGCCTACCTGAAGACAGCATGAGGGGCCCACTGGGCTCCTGGGCTTCTCTTGGGACCTGGGGATGGGAGAGAGAGAACTCAGCCCCTGAGCATTGCAGAAGCATCTGAGGCCGGGTGACGTGGTCCCAGCTGACGGTCGGGCAGGACCTGGCACCACTGGCTCGGGTGGGCAAAAGGCAGTCTGCTGGAACTCAGGTGAAGCGGACCGGCTCCTGAGGGAGGAGGAAGGGGATGCAGTTACCTCAATATCGCTCAGAGTTTCCATCCTTCTCTCCTCCTCAGCTGCCACCTCCCTCTCAGCCTTCTCCTCAGGCTCTGGAGGTGGTCTTCGCCTGAGTGCTCTTGGGGGTGGCTGGGCACAGTGGGTCCAAAGAGCCAGCAGTTCTGCAGGGAGCCAGCCAGCTGGGGAGGGAGAGGTGGCAGGGATGGGGTCTGAGGTGTGAGAAACACGGAGACACAGGACTTTGGGTTCAGAAGACCCCATACACCAACTCCCACCACTTCTTACGGCGAGTTGGGGTTTGGAATAGTTCCGTAGGACTCCTGATGGTCCTCTCGGGAGGCTGCACCTTTGGCTGCATTGGGGGGAAGAGTCCAGAAGCCCAGTTAGGAGGGAGCCCTTCCTCACTGCCCCTTCTCCAGTTCCTTTCAAAGCTTTGTTCCAAGGCCTCTGACCTTCCCCCTCTCAGGCCCCTGCCTGCCCCGCCCACTGCTAGGTGGTGCCCAGGCATGTGCTCAGTAGGGTCACTAAAGGAATGAGGAGAATCGGCTCTGTGAAAACCTGGAACACGTGCACTTTGGGGATTATTTCCAGTTCCTCCCCAGCACCCAAGGCCCTGGGCCCTCCTTGCCTCCCTCCATCTACCCACAGAGCCTGGACTACACTCACACACTCCCAGCAGTGGGCTCTGGTTTGCAGTTGTTCCTGGAATTTCTCCCGGGAGATCTGAGTCTCCTTGTCCCAGAACAATAATTGGCGGCGGCGGCGGCGGCGAATAGGTGGACTCCGGGGATAAGGGGGCACTGGGGGCCGCCGTCTCTGTATGGGGAGGGGAGGCAGGGCCAAGACTACCCATTACTCCTTTTCCTGTCACCTTGGTGGGCTGCAAAATAGGCCCCACATCCCTACTCCAGAAGCACCCCAGGGAAAGACATTGGCCAAAGCCTCTGAGCACAGCTCTGACCTTACCGGGAAGGGGAGGTATCTGGGGAGTGCAGGCTGGAAAAAATGAGGGTGGGCAGGGGCACTTTTTACCAATTTGCACAAATCCTGGGTAGGCTAGCAGTGGCCCAGGGCTTGGGGAAGCTGGATATGGATGAGCAGCTCTGGGAGAAGAGGGCAAAGAGGAGGAGAAAGCTTGGAAGGGGTAGTACTTACCTCTGGGCTGAGTGGGGCTGGCAGACGCAGCTCTGGCGGGGGGGTCACCTCTGCAACAACACTCTACGTCTCAGCTCTGCCACACCCCTTCCCCCTGGCAGCCACCCAGGCAAGAAGCTAGAAGGCCCCCGTTTAGCAAGTTGGAGTACAGGGCCTTTGTCTGCAGTAGTGTGCAGGTACCCCCAGCAAGGCCCGGGCACGATGGGCACTCACCAGTAAGTAGGGCCTCGGGCTCCCAGCCTACTGGCTTCACTTCCTCAGGGGCCGGTTCAGGAAGTGGCTCTGCTGCTTCTTCCACCCTGAAGGGAAAATGGGTGAGAGAAATGAGGCCACTCCTCCCAGCACCGGCTCCCTCCCTGGCCCAGGGGATCCTGCCCTTACGGTGGTACAAGAGCTGGAGGTGAGAGCGGGGGTACAGCCATGTCCCCCTCCAAAGCCCGGGGCTCCTCCTTGGACTCTGCAGAGAGAAGGTCAGGGCTCAGAGTGCAGAACAGGAGACAGGAGTGCTGCCCAGGCCCAGCCTGCCCATGTCAGGGCGCTGACCATCCAGTGCCGGACGGGCCCTAAGCGCTGGGAGAGGCCTGCCTCGCTGCTCCTCTAGCAGGATAGCTTCATCTTCCTCAGCAATCAGCAGGTCCAGTTCTCGGCGGCTGACCTCTGGGAGGTCCCGTTCACCCTAGGAAGAGAGGAAGAGTAAGGAGAGCGGACACAATTCCATTTCTGAAAAAAGCAAGTGGCTCTGAGAGGCGGGCAGCAGGAGGCCCACTGGGCACTCAAGCATCAGGTTCAAGGAGTGCTGAAATGGAGACGAGAAGGCGGGACTCAGGGGGGCAGACAGGCGGGTGACACCAGGTGGGCAAGGCCATCAGAGGCAGGACTTGGGCCTCAGGCTCTCTGGAAGGGGACAGCTCACCTCAATCTGCAGCATGCGGATGGGCTCTGCCTCCTGGAGGGTGATGGCCTCTGGAGATACCACAGTGACTGGGATCCTGTCTGGAGGGGCAGGAAAGTCACATCAGCCCCTCTGTGGCTTTCCAGCTTCCCACACCCATGTGAGGCGGCCAAAGCATGGACTCTGGAATCAAGTCAACCTGGGTTCTGTTAAGGCCCCGGCCAGTCACAGGCAATCTGACCCTGGCTACCACTACGGGCCTCACTTTTCTCCCCTGGAGAATGGGGATAAGAATTCTGATCTCACAGGACTCTTGTGAGGCAGAGATGAGATGATGCAAATGAAGTGCCCCTCACAGGGCCTGGCTCTTAAGAGAAGCTCAAGAATGGTCATTTCTTCAGTTCTTGGGCCTTCATAGTCTTCTCCTGGGAAAAAGGCCCTCTGCTTACCAGGCTTCCTAGGCTCCATGGGGACTTCAGGAGGGGCCTCTTCAAGCTCTCTCTCTGGGGTTGCAGCCTCTAGGAGCTGTCGAATCTTTGGGGGAGGATTGGAGACAAAAGGAAGGGTTCATCAGCCCCTTTTCCCACCTCCACAACCTTATTCTGACAACAAATGAAAATACTCCCTCACGACGTATCCTTATGACACCAGCACGTGGTGAACTCTCATGCTATTTGCTCTCCTTTCCTCCCATTCCTGCCCCTATTATCTAAACTTTGTCCATTTTTCTGTGCAGGACGCACTGCACCCTTATGTCAAGTGTTGTGGGAGACAGAAACGATCCTTGATCTCAAGGAGCCTATGGTCTAACAGGAAGACCAGTGTGTAGAGGACCCCAGCAAGCATTGGGACAAAGAGTGAGACAGGCCCTAGCAATATGCTCAATTCCAAAGCAACATTGGGCTCTGGCCAGGGAGAAAACCTCAGAGAAAGGGGTAACACTGGAACCAGGCCTGCTAAGGATATGTGGGATTCAATTAGTACAGAACAAAGGTGACTGTTATGGGCATGGAGGGCTGTGTGCAATAGGGAACCGGAGGTGTCTTTGAAAGAAGGAAGGGGCGGGCGCCTGGGTGGCTCAGTTGGTTAAGCAACTGCCTTCGGCTCAGGTCATGATCCCGGAGATCCGGGATCGAGTCCCACATCGGGCTCCCTGCTCGGCGGGAAGCCTGCTTCTCCCTCTCACTCCCCGTGTTTGTGTTCCCTCTCTACCTGTGTTTCTCTCTGTCAAATAAATAAAATCTTAAAAAAAAAAGAAAAAAGAAAAAAAAAGAAAGAAGGAAGTAGCATTGTCTTAAGCTGTGGATGTGTCAGGACGTGAATAGAGGAGGACACAGGCATAGAAACCTAAGGCTAAATGATGATAAGGGTCTGGCTTAGAGCCTTGCCAGTGGGAACTATGTGGAGAGAAGTTGGGACAAGAGCTGGCTCTAGGTTGGCCTTGAATAGACAAGTGGAGTGGGCTTTGCCTGGAATGGTCTGCTGTGACAGTCCCCCAGTATGGATTCCTGGAGGGGAGAGCTGTGGCCCCAGCGACCAACACAAGAACAGCACTCCCCGCCCACGCTGTCAGCTCGCCAGCCTGTGGTGCCTACCTGAGGGATACTGAAGGGGCTAGGAAGTGTGGGATCCACAGACATCATCCCGAAAAAGGGGTCTGGAGCATCTTCCAGGGACTCCATCATGGCCAGACGGTTAGGAAGCAGCAGGCTGGGTCTGAGAGGGAGAAAGAATGTGGACTGTGGAGCACTGAGGCAGAGGGCTGAACTCCAAGCAGGGAGGATGCCCACAGAAGGCTGAGCGGTCCAGTCCCTAGGGCCACTCACAGATCAGTCTCCACCATGTCAATGCGGATCTGCAGCTGGGCCCGGTGCAGGCGCTCCAGGATGTGCTGGATGTCCTCTGTGGGCAGGGAGGGCAAGGTGGAGAGCACGCCTCCCCTCGCTGCGGGGCCACACAGCTCTGTCCCATTTCCAAGCCTTCCTGGCCTTACCTACGAGGTACTGGCATTGCTGAGAGTAGACCCGGATCACGCCGATCTGCAGCTGGGCTGACAGATAGAGGGAGAAGCGGGGTCGGGGCAGGCCAGGCAGCGGGGGCTGAACTCGAACCAGCACGTAATCGAGGATCTCCTCACTGCGGGGACAACGCGCCCGGATCACCACCGCTCCAAGGCGTAGCCCCGCAGCCTGGGGCACCCGGCGCACCCCATCCAGCACCACATCCCCCGCCCACTCAGGCCCGCCCGCCCCTCCCCTTCCCAGCCTTACCAGGTCTTCACCACGTTCACCTTCAGGTACTCGCGCTTCACCAGCCGACTGCCGCGGGTCGCTGCCAGCCTAGAGGGGGTGAGGGTGTGTGTGGATGGCGGGGGGGGGGGGGGGGGGGGGGGGGGGGGGGGGGGGGGGGGGGCGGTCAGGCTGGAGTCCCTAGCTGCCCCTCCCAGCGCACATGGCCGGATCCATACCAGATGGTGGCAAAGCAGCCGGTGTGGCGCTGAAGCACGTTGGGATAGTAGAACATTGTCCCGCCGGGCTTTCACCCTCGTCTCCGCCACTACTCCGCTGGGATCTCAATCTGAAATCCTTGTGGCACGTGGCTTCTCAACACCGTCGTCAGGATAAAGAGTTTGGAGAGGCGGCACCGGGGGCGGCCCCAGAACGCCAGGTAAAGGAACGAACAAAACACTCAGGTGTAGGTCAACAATTAGGGCGAGAAGTAAACGGAGGAGTGGACCGCACACACAGCAGTTGGGACGCCCCTCTCCGCCGCCCAGGGTGGGCTCCCACGCCGCGTGGTTACTTCCAACTTACAGGGGCCTTCCGGCTCGGGTTCCAGGTTGGAGGGGCAGAGCTCCCCGAGGGCAGGCTGGGCTGGGCCCCAGGCCAGGTCCCGAGCGAGAACGGGGTCCTCCGCAGGGGTGCCTGGCTCCTGAGCCTTGCACTCAAGTTTGGGCACCTGCAGTCCCCACGACCCTAGATCCCGCCACAGGGGGCGCGCACTCCCGAACTCAGTGCCGCCCCCGTCACTAGATGGCGGCGGCCCCCACGGCAGCCAATAGGGAACAAGGGTGGGCTTGGGAGTGCTCCGTTCCAGGGCGCCAAGTAGCCCGCCTGGGGTCGAGGCAACAGGGGTCTCCCGAGGCAGGCAGCGAGCCAATCAGAAGAACCCCGCGTGGTGCGGGGGGGCCATTGTGAGGTGTCCTGACCAATGGGCTCTCGCTCTTGACTCCGGTAACAAGGGTTCCTTGGTGGCACTCCTCTGCCAACCAATGAGCAAGGAGCCAGTCCCAGCCTCGCCCCCCCAGCAAGCTTGGTAACCAGGGCATTTCGACCAGTGGAGAAGGTCGGGTCATGCCGGGGGCAAGTGCCCTGCCCCATTCCCGGCGCCTGACCTGAGGTTGGACCTTGCCCTTTCCCCTGAAACCCACCGAGTACCAAAGACTGACCAGCCTCTGTGCCCAGCCTTGGGCCTGTCGTCAGCTGGGCAGGTGGAGGTGGCTTCGGGGCCACCGCAGACGGAGGAAGTCAGATCTCACAGGAAACATGCTCAGGCATTTCTTAAACTTAAAACAACTTAGGCTGTGGGTATGTCCCCTCTGACTGTTTTCCGTAGTGAAACTGACCTCAGCTTTGTGGGATGCAAGGCATACCCCTCCCCCCATACAAAACCCATCTGGCCCAAACAATTCTTTGTCTCCATGCCTCCTGCCTTTGTACTCCCTGGGCTTGGCTTGGAATGCCCTTTTCAGCCTTGACACCAGGGCATGCTTCTGCCTCTTTAACACTCAGCTCTTACTGTTGCTGAGCTGACCCTGTTTTCTTTTTGTTCCTTTAGTCTATGAGCTCTTGACATTAAGATCTTTTTTTTTTTTTCTCTTTTTCAACGAGTTCCTGGAAACTAGCACAGAAAACGCTTGTCAAATGAATATGCAATTACCCCAATTTACAACCACAGCAGTCAAGGCTGACAGAGATTTCAAAATCTAGTCCTTGTAAACTTTACAGGACTTGCTTTTACAGATGAGAAAACAGAGGCCCACATGACAGTTTTTCCCAGACCACAAAGCTCCAGAAGGACAGTCTGGCTGGGAGCTCTGCTCTCTTGAATTCCAGTGTTTCTACTATTCATTCCACTGTGCTTGGCTAAATGAGTTTCTACATAATACAAATTGTTTCAATCACTGTACATATGTTGTCACTGTTTATAAGTTCACATTGGGGAACAAGGATGATAAACTGGGGGCATCTACCCTTAAGGTACTTAGAACCTAGTGTAGGAGATAACAGAGTAATTCGTTCAACCATCCCTCCGTTCAACAAGTATTATGACATGCCTACTATGTGCCATGCACTCCTTTAGGCACTGGAGCTAGAGCGATGAACAAATCAAGTCCCTATTCTCATGGAGTAGGAAAGGAGAGATGATAAGTAAGTAGACAAATAGAAATATGTTAAGTGGTGATAGAATAGAGAGGAGTGAGGGCTGCTATCTAGGTAGGGTGCTCAGGGAAGCCTTCTCTGAAGAGAGGAAATGCACCCACCTGAAGGAAGAATATTTTACACAAAAGAACCAGCAAGTACAAAGGACCTGAGGTAGAAATGTGGTGGGTTCAAGGAGCCTGGAGCAGGAGGTAGGGGTGAGGTTAGAGGAGGATAGGAGCCATATCACAAGGACTGTGGAGGCCATTATAAGGATTTGGGCTTTTACTTTGAATGAGTCAAGAGCCAATCGAGGGTTTTGAGCAGAGGAATGACATGATGAGATTTATGCATTAAGAGGATGTCTACTGTGTTGAGACTAGTAGAGGTAGAAAAGATGTAGAAGGAAGCAGAAAGAGATGTGAGAGCTGACAGGTTGTTCCAAAGTGTTAGTGGTGGAAGCAGAGAAAACTGGTCATATTTTGGACAGAGTCTGAAGGAATAACGATGGGATCTGCTGATGAACTGGATATGGGGTATGATAGAAAATGGAAGAGGACACTATATAATAATAAGCGGAATAATCCAACAAGAAAATGAAACAATTGTAAATATTTATGTACCCAACATGGGAGCACCTAAATACATAAAGCAGTTAGTAACAAACATAAAGGAAGTAATAAATAGTAATACAGTAACAGTAAGATACTTTAGCCCTCACTTATATCAGTAGACAGATCTAAACAGAAAGTTAATAAGGAAGCAGTGGCTTTGAATGACACATTGGACCAGATGGATTTAACAGCTATATTCAGAACATTCCATCCTGAAACAGCAGAATACACAATCTTTTCAAGTGTACCTGGAACACTCTCCAGAATACATTACATATTAGGCCACAAAACAAGTCTCAGCAAATTCAAAAGCACCAAAGTCATACCATGCATCTTTTCTACCTACAACACTATGAAACTAGAAATCAGCCATAAGAAAAAAATCTGGAAAGATCACAAATATATGGAGATTAAATAACATGCTACTAAACAATGAATGGGTCAACCAAGAAATCAAAAAGATTATCAAAAAATACACAGAGACAAATGAAAATTAAAACACAATGGTCCAGGGACGCCTGGGCGGCTCAGTCCCTTAAGCAACTGCCTTTGCTCAGGTCATGATCTCAGAGTCCTGGGATCGAGTCCCGTGCTTTGGGCCCCTTACTCAGCAGGGAATCTGCTTCTCCCTCTGCCTCCTTCTCCCTCTGCCTGCAACTCCTCCTGCTTGTGCTTGCTCTCTCTCTCATAAATAAATAAATAAAATATTCTAGGAAAAAAAAAACAAAAAACCCACAATGGTCTAAAATTGCTGGGATGTAGCAAAAACAGTTCTAAGAAGGAGACTTATAGCAGTACTGGCCTACTTCAAGAAGCAAGAAAAATAGAAAATCTTACACTTAAAGCTAGAGCTAGAAAAAGAAGAACCAAACCCCAAACCAATAGAAGGAAAGAAGGAAATAATAAAGATTAGAGCAGAAATAAATGAAATAGAAAGTAAAAATTAAATTTAAAAAAAGGATAGATCAATGTAACTAGGAGCTGGTCCTTTGAAAAGATCAACAAAATTGATAAATCTTTAGCCAGAGTCATAAAAAAAAGAGGACTTTAATAAAATAACAAATGAAAGAGAAGAAATAACAACCAACACCACAGAAATACAAAAGATTATCAAAGAATATTATGGAGAGGGGCGCCTGGGTGGCTCAGTTGGTTAAACAACTGCCTTCGGCTCGGGTCATGATCCCAGAGACCCGGGATCGAGTCCCACATCGGGCTCCCTGCTCGGCAGGAAGCCTGCTTCTCCCTCTTTCACTCCCCCTGCTTGTGTTCCCTCTCTGGCTGTGTTTCTCTCTGTCAAATAAATAAAATCTTTAAAAAAAATATTATGGAGAATTATATACCAACAAATTGGACAATCTAGAAGAAATGGTTAAATTCCTGGAAACATAACTGAACCAGAGACAAATAGAAAATTTGAACAGACTGATTACCAGCAATGAAATTCAATCAGTAATCAAAAAAACTGTCAACAAACAAAAGTCCAGGAATAGATGGCTTCACAGGTGAATTCTACCAAACATCTAAAAAGGAGTTAATACCTGTTCTTTTCAAACTATTCCAAAATACAGAGGTGCCTGGGTGGCTCAGTCAGTTAAGCATCTGCCTTTGGCTCAGGTCATAATCCTGGAGTCCTGGGATTAAGCCTCATGTTGGGCTCCCTGCTCAGTGGGGAGCCTGATTCTCCCTCTCCTGCTCCCCCTGCTTGTTCTCTATCCCTGTCAAATAAGTAAGTAAAATCTTAAAAAAAAAAAAGTAGAAAAGGAAAGAATGCTTCCAAATTCATTGTATGAGGCCAGCATAGCCCTGATACCAAAACCAAAGACACCACAAAAAAAGAAAAGTATAGGCCAGCAGTTCTGAGGACAGAGATGCAAAAGTCCTCAACAAAATTATTAGCAGACTGGATCTAACAGTACACTAAAAAAATCATTCATCATGATCAAGTGGGATATATTCCTAGGTTGCAAGGGTGGTTCAGTATTTGCAAATCTATCATGATATGTCATATCAATAAAATAAAAAGCATCATTTCAATAAGTGCAGAAAAAACATTTGACAAAGTACAACATTCATTCATGATAAAAGCCCTCAACAACGTAGGTTTAGAGGGAACATACCTCAACATTATAAAGGCCATATATGAAAAACCCACAGCTAACTCAATGGGGAAAAAGTGAAAGCTTTTTCCCTAAGGTCAGGAACAAAGTAAGGATATCCACTGTCACCACTTTTATTCAACATAGTACTAAAAGTCTTAGCCACTGCAATCAGACAAGAGAAAGGAATAAAAGGCATCCAAATTGCTTATTTGCAGATGACATGACAGTACATATAAAAAGCCCTAAAGACTCCACCAAGAAACTACTAGAACTGATCAATGAATTCAGCCAAGTCACAGGATACAAAAATCAATGTACAGAAATCCAGTGCATTGCTATACACTAATAATGAAGCAGCAGAAAGAGAAATGAAGAAAATAATCCCATTTACAACTGTACCCAAAATAGTAAAATACCTAGGAATAAACCTAATCAAAGAGGAAAAATATCTGTACTCTATAAATATTGTTAAAATGTCTATACTTCCCAAAGCAATCTACAGATTTAATGCAATCCGTATCAAAATAGCAACGCTATTTTTCAAAGAACTAGAACAACAATCCTAAAATCTGTATGCAACCACAAAAAACCTCAAATAGGGGCACCTGGGTGGCTCATCGTTAAGCATCTGCCTTCGGCTCAGCTCAGGTCACGATCCGGGAGGTCTGGGATCCAGCCCTGCATTCAGGCTCCCTGCTCAGCAGGAAGCCTGCTTCTCCCTCTCTCACTTCCCCTGCTTGTGTTCCCTCTCTGGCTCTGTTTCTCTCTGTCAAATAAATAAAATCTTAAAAAAAAAAAAAAAACATGGGGTGCCTAGGTGGCTCAGTTGGTTGGGCGACTGCCTTCGGCTCAGGTCATGTTCCCGGAGACCCGGGATCAAGCCCCGCATCGGGCTGCCTGCTCGGCGGGAAGCCTACTTCTCCCTCTCTCACTCCCCTTGCTTGTGTTCCCTCTCTTACTGTGTTTCTCTCTGTCAAATAAATAAATAAAATCTTAAAAACAAACAAACAAACAAACAAAAAGACCAAGGCTCCTGAGTGGCTCAGTGGGTTAAAGCCTCTGCCTTCAACTCAGGTCGTGATCTCAGGGTCCTAGGATCAAGGCCCTCATCGGGCTCTCTATTAGGCAGGGAGCCTGCTTCCTCTGCTCTCTCTGCCTGCCTCTCTGCCTACTTGTGAACTCTCTCTATGTCAAATAAATAAAATCTCAAAAAACAAACAAACACAAAAAACCTCAAATAGAGGGGCGCCTGGGTGGCTCAGTTGGTTGAGCAGTAATTTCTCCGCCTTTGGCTCAGGTCATGATCCCGGAGACCCGGGATCGAGTCCCACATCAGGCTCCCTGCTCGGCGGGAAGCCTGCTTCTCACTCCTCCTGCTTGTGTTCCCTCTCTGGTTGTGTGTCTCTCTGTCAAATTAATACAAATCCTTATTAAAAACAAACAAACAAACAAACCTCAAATAGCCAAAGCAATCCTGAGAAGCAAAAGGCATCATAATCCCAGACTTCGAGTTATATTACAAAGCTGTAGTCATCAAAACTGTATGGTACTGGCCTAAAAATAGGCACATAAAGGAGTGCCTGGGTGGTGCAGTCAGTTGGGAGTCCGACTCTGGGTTTTGGCTCAGGTCGATCTCGTGGTCCTGTGATTGATCTCTGCCACAAGCCACCTGCACGGTCAGTTAGGTGATTTCCCTCTGCAAGGCATGGAACACCGACCCTCCCACACAAAGTGTGAGGAGTTTGCGTGGGGCAGCAATTTCTCCACCCTGCTTGTTTGCTATTCTTTGTATGGAATGCTTGACATTTAAAAACCATGTCTGGTATATAGCAAAATGCTTTTGTTTCTACTTACCATCATTAAAAATAGCTTCATCTTAGATATCCTGCAGCTCTGTGGAGGAGATTGCCAAGGCTTTTAAACGGTTAAATAAAGGGCTTAATTATAAGAAATAAAACTGTACTAACAAGAACATTGCCACGCACACAAAGGATCCATAAATAGAGTTCTACACCCAATCACAGAAAAGAGGCTTAAGCAAGTGCTTTTACCTTTACAAAATAAGTTATCTTTCTCCTTGATGCCAGACACACTAACTTCTGGTCATTGTATTAATGTAGCTAAAACTTTGTACACAACTCATCTAAGCCTTTCAATTGCCTTCTTGTTTGTAAGATTTTCTTTAAAAACACCATATCAGGGGCGCCTGGGTGGCTCAGTTGGTTGGGCGACTGCCTTCGGCTCAGGTCATGATCCCGGAGACCCAGGATCGAGTCCCACATCGGGCTCCCTGCTGGGCAGGAAGCCTGCTTCTCCCTCTCTCACTCCCCCTGCTTGTGTTCCCTCTCTAGTTGTGTTTCTCTCTGTCAAATAAATAAAATCTTAAAAAAAAAAAAAAACACCATATCATTTATATGCAAGTCTATTCCTTTCTTTATTTTCACTTTTGCAATCTGCTTATGGCACTCCTTTTAGAGCATAAAATCAATAGAAAAATAATAATAACCTACATAGTTACATTCTGAGACTATATCAATACCAATACACTTAATAGTTTAAATGTCGTTACTTAAAGTTTCCACGATCACCCGTTCACCTTTTGCCTACGTGACCACTCTCTGCCTTGCATGGCCAGGGGATAAAATACTCCATTGAGGTAAGATCAGACAGAACCAACTGTTGCCTAAAGTTAGATTGCTGTGACTGCCAGTGGACCAGGGCCTCTTTCTGCCCACAATTAGGGATGCTCTGTCCTAAGTTTATGGCACCTGAACGGCACTGATGTCATGGAAAAATTTATGATTGGAAACTGAAAAGAAGTCTGTATAATCTCTTACAAAACTCTTTTATCATACACCTTTCCTTTGAAATGATCTGTAACCACAAGCTTTTAATAAAGAACCCTGAAGACACAGTTTTCAGGAGATCCCCATACCACTCTTCGAGTCCGGGCTCCTCATTTCACCGACGCCAAGCCCATCTTCTTGGTCCCAACTGTTGCTGGGGCTGGCCCCTGGTAGATCCCCATGTCTGGCTCTGCACTCAGTGGAGGGTCTGCTTAAGACTCTCTCTCCCTCTCCTTCTGCCCCTCCCACTTGTGCTCTCTCTCTCTCTAAAGTAAATAAATATTTTTTAAAAATAGACACATTGATCAATGGAACAGAATAGAGAGCCCAGCAGTAAACCCAAAATTACATGGTCAATAAATCTTCAACAAAGGAAGCAAGAGTATGCACTGGGAAAAACAAGGTCTCTTCAACAAATGGTGCTGGGAAAACTGGACAGCAATGTGCAACAGAATGCATCTGGGCCACTTTCTTACACCATACATAAAAATAAATTGAACACAGATTAAGGACCTAAATGTGAGGCTTAAAACCATAAAAATCTTAGAAGAGAGCACAGGCAGTAATTTCTCCGACATCAACTGTACATATCTTTTTCCAGATATGTCTCCTGAGGCAAGAGAAACAAAAGCAAAAAATAAGCTATTGGGACTACATCAGAATAAAAAGCTTGTACACAGCAAAGGAAACCATCAACAAAACTAAAAAGCAACCTACTGAATGGAGGCAGACATTTGCAAATGACATATCTCATAAAGGGTTAGTATCCAAAATATATAAAGAACTTACACAACTCAACACCAAAAAAACAAATAATTTAAAAATGGGTAGAATACATGAAGGCCAACACATGAAGAAATGCTCAACATCACATCATCAGGGAAATGCAAGTCAAAACCACCATGAGTTATCACCTCACACCTCTCAGAATGGCTAAAATCAAAAACAAAAGAAAAACAGGTGTCAGAGAGGATGTGGAGAAAAATGAAGCCTGTGCACTGTGGGGTCGGAATGCAAACCAGCGCAGCCATTGCAGACAACAGTATGGAGGTTCCTTAATAAATTAAAAATAGAACTACTAAAAAAAAAAAAAAAAAATAGAACTACTGGGGCACCTGGGTGGCTCAGTCAGTTGAGCATCTGCCTTCGGCTCAGGTCATGATCCCAGGGTCCTGGGATCAAGCCCCACATCGGCTCCCTGCTCGGTGGGGAGTCTGCTTCACCCTCTACCCCTCTCCCCTGCTTGTGTGCATACACTCTTTCTCTCTCTCAAATAAAATATTTAAAAATAATAAAAATAGAACTACTATATGATCCAGTAATTCCACTATGGGGTATTTACCCAAAGAATATGTAAGCACTAATTCAAAAGGATACATGCACCTCTATGTTTATAGCGGCATTATCTACAATAGCCAAACTATGGAAGGGGCCCAGGTGTCCACTGATAGATAAATGGATAAAGAATTGTACACATGAAACTAATTTAACACTGTACATTTATACTGGAATTAAAATTAAAAAGAAAGGAAAAACAAGAAAATGGAAGTCAAGGAGGTAGCAAGTGCAAAGAAGGGCCAGAAAGGATTTTAGCAAATCGAGGGCACAATAGTTTGTTTACGCGGACACTCAGTACCTGCTTTCTTCCCTGCTAATGCAGATGCCTGTTAGGGCTCTTGGCTTCTCAGGAGGATGATGGGCAAGCCTGAAGAGAAGGAAAGTCCAAAGAGGGAGAAAGTCTTGAAGGCAGCACGGAAGTTTGTCAAATGCGACATCAAGAAGATCCTTGAGGATCTAGGCATGTTGATTTTGATCACGTAGGTGAGCCAGGAAAGGCTTGTAAGAGCGACATGACAGGAAAGAGTCTGATCTGGGAGGCCCCTCTCCTCTAAGCTGGTGTCCCCTGCAGGAAGAGGGAAGCTGGAGGCTGCGGCATCAGGTAAGTGGTGACTTAGGTCTGAACTGGTCTGCTGGACATGAGTGGAGATGTAAGACGACAAAAGGCCTGCGAAGGGAGAACTTTCAATTTGGTGACAAAATAAACACAGAGGTAAGGAAGAGGAGTGTCGGATGATTTGGAGCCCACAAATCTCAGCCGACAGTGTTGGTGACATGGCAGTCTAGGCCAGACGGTCTTTTGTGGGGCTTAGAGCAAGGAAACCAGGTTGGGGGGCCCTGTAAGGGTGACAGTGTCCATGTGCTTGGAGAAGAGACACTGGGGCCTGGTCTCCCTGAACAGCTCTTCCCTCTGGTTCCCCCTCCCTTCCCAGGCCCCAGAGCTCCTAGCCCACAGTTTGAGGGCAACTTCAAGTTGTCCTATTCATTTAGACCTCCTACCCAGAGTCCAACCCTAAGCCTGTTGTAAGGCACAAATCAGAGGACTCTAGCCAAAATCAGTGGAGTCCAGATTTTTCCATGTGGACTTGGTGGCAACAGTAGCTGTGGGCTGTGCTCTTCTTGGTGGCTAACCTCGATCCTGTCCCCAGGCCCAGAACCCACAGAGCAAAGATAGCTTCCTAGCCAGAACCTGTGGGTGGAGGAGAAGGGGCCCAGAGAGGCCCAGAGAGGAAAACCCAAGTACCCCACTCTCAAATTACATTTTTAGCATTTCCCTGTGACCCCTGCTACCTTTCCATCCCAACAAAGCAGATGCTGACTCCTCTTTCAATAAAGTTTTATTTAAAACCTCTAGTGAACATCTAAGAAGAAAATATAAAGTGCCTGGCTTTAGGGGTGGGGATGGGGGAGGAAAGTACCCTGAGTTCACACCATTTGGACTTTCCCAGGTCAGTTCCTCAGAGATGAAAGAAAGCATATCTCAAAATTAAAAAAAGAAAAAAGTGGTTGGGTAGATAAAAATGACCCTTGAGCTCTCTACCAACCGGGTACATCAGCAGTTCAAGGCCGTAATCATCAGAGACAACCACTGAGAATTAGCACTGAGGGAAGCAGGTCAACGGTGTGGAGAATGAGTCTTTCTCAAAGGAGATAGGAGGAACAGAGAGGCGAGGAGGAAAGTGGGTCCCCCAGGCTCTGCAGCAGGGACAGAGCAGCTGCCTGTTCCTCCGGAGTCTCCTCCAGTAAATGTCGGGCAAAGGCCTGTTCCATCTGCACCAGAAAAGGTGGGGAAGAGATGATTGTGAGCACAGCGGGGGCAGACACTACCGCCAGGAGTACCTTTCCCCTGGAGGCCCCTTCTGCTGGAACCCCCACCCCACCGCAGAGACAGGTTGGTCTTCCCCCGCCCTGAACTCACCTGCACTGTAATAAGACTCTTTGGGGTATGGTTGGGGCTGGGGCTCTCCTCCCAGAAATTCAGTGTCACCTGGAACTTGGGTGGGGGGCCCAGGCCTTGGAAGTACCTGGCCAAGTCTGATGAGAGACAAAGGGTCAAGAGTTGGAAGAAAGAAAAGAGAGAGGCCACAGGCAGGGATGGAATAGACAGGGGCCCACTCTGGACAAAGAGGGGTGACTGTGGGGCCAAATGGAGATCAGGGCCAGAAAAGGAGTTGCAGGGTAACAAGGTTGTTGCCTCACACCAGGAGAAATGCCAGCAACTATGCTGCTACTCACCCACGTGCGAATAGGAAAGGGTGGTCCTTCTCCAAGTAAGAAGTGTTGAGGTGACTGGTTTTTGTTTTTTTTTAAAGATTTTATTTATTTATTTGACAGAGAGATCACAAGTAGGCAGAGAGGCAGGCAGAGAGATGAAGAAGCAGAGAGCCCAATGCGGGCCTCGATCCCAGGACCCTTAGATCATGACCTGAGCCGAAAGCAGAGGCTTTAACCCACTGAGCCACCCAGGTGCCCGAGGTGACTGGTTTTTATACAACCTGCAAAGCTGTTTGCTGCAAGAGCTTCCAGTTCTCGCGGCAGCAGCCTGGGCTGCTAACACACAGTCACTCCCGCCTCTGTCACTTGCTCACAGCCCCCCCACCAAGGGCACTCGTGGCCCTGGCACACTTGTGCCCTGCATCCCCTATACTCCTAGCCCCTACTCCTAAGGTCAGATTTCAGATTTAGAGGTGAATGGAGGCAGGAAGTAGAACTGGAGGAGTGGATGGGACAAAGGCAATCAGGGGAGCTGCCTGGCGTGTAGTCGGGCCTGTGGGTAATATGCACCAGCGCTCCCCAATGTGTCGATGGTGTGTATGCAAGTCCAGACACCGGGGAGGCCCTGAAGACACACTTTCCCATTACTGTCTGCTGCCATGCACGGTGGGCGGGGCAGTCCTCAAGATGGTCAACTCCATCTAAACCTCATCTTCCGAGGCCCAGGATGGGGAAGGGCGGCTGCCAGGCAGCTACCAGGGCTGAGCACACAGCTCCCCAGGCTGTGCACTGCACATGTGCAGGGTGCCACGCATGAGCTGTGGGGAAGGATCTACTGAAGGCAACAGGGTGGTGGCAGAGCCTACCAGGTCCCAGGGGCAGGGAACTAAGAGGTGGGGGCAGGGCGTCCGCTCAGCTGAAGCTTCTGCTCACCTCTGCAGAAGCAGGTGGTTCGGAAGAGCTCCACGCACTCATTGCTTGGCAGCAGATGCGGGCCCGGACCAGGCGGTGCCTGGGGCGCATTCCAGGAGACTGGGATGGGGCAGAGGCGCTGCACAAAGAGGCCCCGGGAGTTGCTGGCTACCAGGACACCCCTCTCGATCTGGCTTAGCAGGCGTTGGGTGGGCTCTTGTGGATCAGGCTTGGGAAAGACCACCTGCTCCATTCCACACTGGGAACCCGAGGGCTCAGCCACCAGGCGGCAGTCCAGGCTCTGCACCTGGGCTTCTCCCACCACACGCCCGCTGTAGATGAAGGTGAGCAGCAGCGAGTAGTCTGCGGACAGAAAACCACCAGCTGCACTTGGCCTTCACCAGGGCCTGAGGAGATGAGGAGGTGCTCCTTGCAAATCCCACAACCCCATTTTGCGGGTGAGAAACATGAGGTCCAGAGAGGGAAACCAAGTGAGGGCTGGGGTCGCAGCTGCCCCTTCAGAGGTTAGAGAAGGCACCTCCCTCTTCACCCCCCTCTCACCCCTCCTCCCAGCCAAGGAGCTTCCTGTCAGACTTTCCCATCACTGAGGAGAGGAGCTGATATACAAATGTCCCCTGAGGCCTCAGAACTTAATGCCCAGGGTCTTACAGTTTGTAAGAAGGTCCCAGAGACCGGGGCTCTGCTTGACCCATTGGAATTAATGTCTCAAAGTGGATTTCTAGGAAACAGTGCATAGGGGGTGTATTTCTGAGAGCTGAGCTGTCTGAAGTCTGGATTCTGCAGTGTGGCCAGGTGTACTGCCTAGAAACTGGTGCCTCTGTCTTACATCCAGTAATGCATGCATGACTCCCGGGAGACAAGCAAGGGGGAAAGGGAGCAGGGATGAGTCAGAAACGCCACGCACCTGAGTTTGGAGGGGGCAGAAATTCCAATGACACCTCATCTCCTTGGAAAGAGGCGGCTTCAGTTGCATCCACACCTACAGGGGAAGCAGAGGCGTATAGTTCAGAACAGGAATGGGAATCCTGGGGCCAGAGGGTGATGAGGCACAGGGGTGACAAACGGAGGCAGGGGAGGTGGTACCTTCCCGAGGCTCAGGGCTGTTGCTTCTGCTGTTGCTGCTCCCAAAGTCTGAATGGCCTGTTCCCCCATTGGCCCCCACCTCCTCCTGCAGACACAGTGTCTATTGTTGGCCCACCTCTCCCCTAGTTACTGCCCTGCCCTCAGGCCCTCCTCCCCCATTCCCTCCCCAGCTCTTACATTTTTCAGGGGGTCCTCAAGCAAGGAGGGACTGAGCATGCAGTTCTTTATGCTACCCTCATCCTCCTTCTCAGAGGACACAGAACTGTGACATCGCTTTGATGGTGATTTCTGGGTCCCCGGCTGGGCTGTGGAATATCGTGGAGGGGGAGAAAAAGGTCAAAGCCTTAACTGGGGATAAAGGGTAGGACAGGAAGCAGTGAAAGGATGGGGAGGACCAGGCAGGGGAAACTGGGTAGCAGCTCCCCAAGTACAGGGACAGGCAGACCTCTGAATGAGGAACCCGGGGAGAGGCCCAGCATCCTCCCAGAAGGCTCCTATCTCCATCCTCTCCCCCCACCCCTAACCCCCTGCCCCATCCCCAGTCTGCTGCTTCTAGGAGTAGCAGGGGAGGGGACACCCACCAGGAAGGGTCCCTGACGGTGGCAGCAGCCGATACACTTTGTAGGGCTCAGCTCCATCCCTATGGCCATTCTCAGGAACCTCCTCAAATTCAGGACTCTTGTTGAGGGCACAGCGAAGACGAGTCTTCCAGATAGCAGGGCCTTCCGTGTCCCCCTCCTTGTACTTCCCTTTAAACATTGCCCATGCCTTCAAAACACAGGAAGTAAAGCCCAGGCAGCATGTCACACACCCCTGCAGATCCTCTACTGGGTGTGTGTGTGTGTGGCTTTGGAGACACACCAGCTGAGCGCATGCACAGAAGGGTCAGTGTTCAGGTTTATGCTGTCTCCCAATCCTTCACAACTTTTGCACTTTCACTTTGTTTTGCGCTCTGTCCACTATGCAGCTGGTTCTACCCTCCCATTTCCCCCTTCTCTGAAACTCAGGCCGACACAACCCCTGGAGGGTGAGAGTTTCAGTGTATAGGCCACCATTCCCTCGGAGGGGCTGGTTTCCGGGCTCTTTCACCTTGAAGAAGGCGGCATCCTGGTCCTCCCGGAAGTCCTGCTTGCCCGCGTGCTTCCAGGGGATCCGGAACATGGTCTTGGCTGCATCGTCCCAGCACACCCCAGGGAACTGCCCACTCTCCACTTGCTCCACCACCCAGTTGCGCAGCTTTCGGGTGCAGCGTGCCCTGCCTGATGCCATCCTGGGGACAAGAGTCGCAGGCAGCATCAGTGGAACCGACGCTGTGGGAGGGAACCTCTGCTGAGGTCCTCACCACTGGGGTTGGATCCTGGCAAGGACCCCCAGTGATCCCATCCATCTATTGCCTGTAGACATTTCTCAAAATTCTGAGGCCAAAGCCTGTCGTTTCTCCCTTCACTAGTCATGATAAGGAAATACATCCCTTTTAACATTCCAAGCTAGGACATCTGTAAGGAAATCTTATGCGTTGGTCTTAGTTTTAAGACTTTTCAGGAAATCTGCTGTCTGGCAGAGAACTCCTTCCGTGTGGCTAGTTGGGAGAGGCCTGGTCTCTACCCCAAGCATTTGCACAGGTAGTATCGGCTTCTGAGATGCCCGCATCGATCCCTCACCCGCCACCCCCATACCTTAAGTTTGACCCCCACCAACCCTCCCCCTCCTCTTGCCTGGGGGGGGGGGTAGTGGGTCAGGGCTGAGGCGGAAGTGGGCAGGGCCAGAAGACAAGAAAACAAACGCAGGCAGCTGGAGCCGGGGCTGTGACTTTCAACAACCAAGCAGCAAGGCCTCCTTTGCCTCTAGGGATGAGGACCCTGGCCCGTGGTCAGTCTCTCAGGCCTAAGGACCCTGCGTCCTGGCTCACAGGCCATCTGCATATTCCTATTCCATGGAGGGGTCCCAGGTGCCCCTGCCCCCCGCCTGCGATCAGGCCGGGCCTTCCAGCTCTAGACCCAGACTGATGTCCACTCTCGGCGGGTCTTACCTCTGGCGGCTCGCTGGCTGTCCCAGGTTGCAGCTAGCTGCCCTCGCCTCCGCAGCCGTCCAGGCAGCGTCCTGATCTCTCCGCCCCTTCTTACAGTCCCCACCCTAAGTTTCAGTTCTCCTCCAGGCAGTGCCTCTTCTCAGAAATCACGTGGTCCTAGCTGCAGGGCAACCGCGCACCACCAGGTGGCAGCAGCAGCATCCGAGGACCTCACTGTTGAAATTCGACTGTTGACAGGGGAGGGCCTCTCCCGGTCCAGGCTCATCTGCCCCCCACCAACCCATCCCCTTAGCTACTCCCTGATCTCTGTGCCACTGCTGCTTCTCAAGGAGGCGAGGGTCCTGGAGTCTGGCCTGAGGCCTCTGGCTGGCCCTATACCACCCATGCTTCTATGTTTCCCTCCTTGTGTCTGCCTGGTGCCCAGTAGGTGACCTCAAATATCAGTTGAATTGGATGAAGGAACAAAGGAGGCAGGGGAGGAGAAAGCCCAGGCCAGGTGGCTGGCTGGGAAGGGCCTCCTTGGCCATCCATGGTGTTAATTCCTTTCTGGGCCGGAGTCCAAGGAGGATCGGGGGTGGGCTGCAGGCAACCCTTTCAGCAAAGCTCTCAGTTCACCCCCCTCTCTCCCTGGTGCCCCAGATGGTGGGGCCAGAAGAAGGACCACCAAAAAGCCTGGGCAAGGAGATGCCTCTTTATTGGTGCTGGAGCTGTTCCTAAGGAGGTTGGGCCTTGAGACCCTCAGGAGGATCCTTGCCCTCAGCTACTTCCTCCTGCGAGGGATACTCTGTCCCAAGGGCACTTCTTCCATCAGCTTCTGCAGGAGAGAGAAAATGATGACACTGGATGCCTAGGGCTCAGGCGTAGGCTGGACAGGGGACTTCTAGAGTATGGGTCAGAGGCGAGGCAGCGGGGAGGCTTTACCTGTAGCAGGCGGGCATGGTAGGCAGCAGTGTCCTCCCCCGCCACCGGCTGCGGGCGCACATGCAGGTAGCGCTCCGCAGCCGTCTCCAGCTCCTCCACCTCATACAGGGTGGCTGGGTCCAGTGAGTGGGCATTGATGAGGCTCACAAGATATTCTTTGTAGTGTGCCCTGGGGAGAGGACAGGGTGGAATCATTGTTCTTCTGCTTGGCTAATACTAAGCCAGTGTGCCCTGCAACTTGCCAGGCACTGGCACACTCAGACGAAGAAGTCTGACAACTCTTGCCCTTTGCACGGGTAGGCACTGTCTCCCTGTGCCCGCTGCCGGCTCCTACATACCCATGCCCTTGCCCGAGAGCCCCCCCTCACTTCCCCTGCAGGACCCACTACTCCAGGAGACCCCCCTTTACACCCCAGGCGTACCCTCCCCAACACAACGCTCCATGCCACGCCTGACACTCACTGGCAGAGGCCAGCATGACCAGCCGGAGTCTCCTTGCCACAAGCTTCATCCCGGAACCCATTAGGAACCTCCTTCTGCTCCATCACCCGGCAGCCACCTAATGGTAAGGGAAGCAAGGGATCCTTGTGTGTGGAGGTCACTAACCACAAAGCCCCTGGAGAACTGGGATATCAATGGAGGCAGCAAAGGCTGAGCTTGGACCACACACCCAAGCCTCCCCTTTACCCAAAACACATTGGGAGCCCAGCCTGCCCTCACCCCTTCTCCCAGGCTTGTCCTGACACTCACCGCCAGGAACTGCCCGGGCCCCCGCTGGGGGCTCTGTGTTGAACATGACATTATTGTCCTAAGGTGATAAGATAGATGGGTGTTAGGTTCCCCTTGCTGCCAGCCCTGCTGAATTGCCCAGCACCAAGCCTTTCCATTCTTGACCCCCGACGGCCCTGCCTCCTACCCTGGGCAATCTGCAAACCCAGCCAAGTTGGCACCCCTGACCTGTAGCAGCTTCTGGAGCCGGAGAGCAGTCCAGTCCCGCAGGTAGAAGAGGCAGTCTCGTGGGTGGTGGCCATGCAGGGACTTTTTCACTCTGCAGTTAGGGTCTGGACATTTCTGGCAGAAACCCAGATGGGAGAGGGAAAGTTGGAGACGGTTGGGGTCCTGGCTTCTCAGAACCCCTGTATGAGGGGTATAGGGATGGGGGAAGATGGAGACATTGGAGGGTCTGGAGCAAGCAGAAGGAAGGAGGGGACAGAGAGAGGTGCTTTACACTCCACTGGCCTCCTCTTCTCTCCCCTAGGCTACTACTCCATGCCTTTGCATCCCCCCCTCCCCCAACCCGATGGCAGCCACCCATCCTCCTGTCCCTTCCCTACCCATTCTCCCAGCTCACATTCTTGGCGTAAAAGGTATTGTAGCAGCCACTGCAGAACTGGTGGCGGCACTGGGTACAGTGAAAGTGCATGCAGCCTCCTCGGGCCAGTGCGTATGAGAACTTGCACTTGGGGCAGTCTGCAAAGGACCGCAGGTCAGGGATGAGGCTGCCACTGCTCCTCAAGGCCCTCAGGACGAGAGCCACTGGCAGTGACACATGACCAGGCAAACAGGCCTCATGGGCCACCCTTACCAATGCCATTCTCCTGAAGATACATGGCCAGGCCCTGGGCCTGGTATTCTGGGTCATTGGTGCGTTTCCAGTTCTGGAAATCCTCGCAGCTCCGGCCTCGGTGCTGGTCCTCCCACTGCAGGAGGGAAAGCAAGCTTCACCTGAAAACTCCACCTTCCTGAGGGCCCTGCCTCTCAAGTCTAGTGGTCCCCGGCTTAGTTTATGGCACTGTCCTTCACCATTGGCTCCCATCTCAAAAAGAGGGGCCGGCCTTGGTTCTTTCACCTCCTCATTCCAGCATATAGTCATGGCACATAGCGACCAGCAGGTCTTCTGTCCCAGCCTGTCCAAAGCCTATCTCAGCCCTGTTCCCTTTTTCTTCATCCCTACTGTGGTCATGCTACTCCAGGCCAGGTCAGATTGCCTCAGTCCCCGGTGTCTCTGCCTCCACCCCTGCTTGCCTGCAGTGCACACTCCACCCTGAGCCAAGGTGCCTTGGAGAGCGTGAGGCAGGCAGCTTCAACAGCACTGGGAGTGGTCTAGTTTCAAGATTTAGTGGTAGGGTCTCAGGTGGTCATTTTATTATTATTGTATTTTGTAATATAGATGTCACTTTTTGGTATCCAATGTTAAACTTTTTAGAATATGTGCTGTGAAAATGAGCACTCAAATATTAAACTTCTTAAGAGGCCAATGACATAGTATCTCCCCTTGCTTAGTCTCAGAATAAAAGGCAAACGCCTTCCTCACTTGGCCTCAAGGCCTCTCCTGATCTGGCAGCTAGCGCCTCTGCGACCACCTGCCACTCTCACCCTTGCTCTTGGGGGGCTCCAGTCACACACTTTTTTTGACTTTGGCCTTTCCACGCATGTTGTTCTTTCTGTCCCGCATAGCCTTTGCAAAGTTGGCTTCTTAACTTTCAGGTCTGAGCTTAAATTAAACCGTTTTAGAGAAGACTTGTCAGACTTCTCTATCCTACATAGGTCCATTCTGTTATTCCTAATCTCAGATTCCTGTTTTCTTGCTATGTATATTTATGCTCTCTCCCTCCCACACTGCCTTTCCCTCCTTCCTCCTCACCTTTCTTTCCTTCCCTCCCTCCCTGCCCCTCCCTTCCCCCCATTATCTTACCTTTCACCCTCCCTTCTCTCCCTCCGCCCCTCCCTCCTTTCCTGACTAGTCTGAAAGCTCCTTGGGTCCAGAGCTCACGTCTGTTCCATGCTTCAGTATACCCTGAGCCTGACAGAGTATATGCCAGTAGCTTAGCAAGTTCTTTCTCAAAGGATGAATGTGCCTCACCTGGCGCTTACAGCGCACACAGAAGGTCTGGTGACACTGGGGACACGTTGCCTCCAGCTGCTCCCGTTCATATATGAAGCCAAAGGAGCACTGTAGGTACAAGAGCATAAAGCTATCTGAGGCCTGATCTGGCACCCTGCCCTCCTCCTCCCCACCTCCACTTAGTTCCCCTGGGCAGGTCACTTACCTGAGCACACCACAAGAACTTGGGGTCCCGCATGAGCACACCCTCAGTCAGCTTCTTGTGAAACAGTGCATAGGCATCTGGCTCCAGGCTCTCCCGAAGCTTGGGACAGGAGACAGAAGTGGTGGGTGGGCAGGGTTCCTGTTCAAAGCCCAGGGCACCCTGAGTCCTAGGGACTGCAGTACCTGGATGTCAAGGGTAGAGAAGTAGCTGAGCAGCTGGGTGTCATCAGTGAGGTCAGGGCGGCCACAGGCGGGGCACACCATGTCAGTGATGTGCTTCTCCTTCAAGGCGATGGTGAAGTGCTGGCGGAAGCAGTCAGGGCAGATGGTGCACTCACAGGAAATCAGGGCCTGCATCTACAGGGAGGCCAGGAGGGGAGGGGCTCTGAAGCCACTGCTGCCGGCCTAGGAAAGGGGCAGCAGCCAGGGGTCCACTGAGAAACCTGGGTCTAATTAATGACTGCCAAGGTAGCAACCTCCAACAAGTGCCTGGCAGGCCATCTAAATGTCTGAAGACTGTCACAGAAGAAAACAGACAGTGGTGTGGCCTAAATTTAGTAAATGGAAGAGCGCCCTCAGGAAGAGATTCACATCCAACTAAAAGCAAACAAACAAGTAACATCCCTGAACGGACAAAACTATAGAGAAGGGACACCTGGGTGGCTGTCAGTTAGGTGACTGCCTTTGGCTCAGGTCATGATCCCAGGATCCTGGGAGGGAGTCCTGCATGGGGCTCCCTGCTCAGTGGGAAGCCTGCCTCTCCCTCTGCTGCTCCCCTTGCTTGTGTGCTTTCTCTGTCTCTCTGACAAATAAATCTTAAAAAAAAAAAAAAAAAAAAAGCTGTAGAGATGGAGAACAGATTAGTAGTTGTGATGAGAGGAAGGGGAGAAAGTTGCAGCTATAAAGGCGTTGCAAGAGGGGAATCCTTTGCGGTGATGGGACAATCCGTATCTTGGTGTTTATGTGAACCTATATGCAAAATAAAACGGCACAGCACCAGCTACACACACACACACGAAAAATGAACAAGGTCTGCAGTCTAGCTCACGTGGTACCAGTGTTTATTTCCTGGTCTTGATATTGTACAGTAATTACAGAAGATGCCACCATTGGGAGAAGGTGGGTAAAAAGCATACAGGACTCTATACTATTTTTACAACTTTTGAAAATCTACAACTATCTTAAAATAAAAAGTAGAAAACAAAACAATACGTACAGAGCCAGTCTAACTAAACTGGACTGTATCTGGCCCAAGAACTGCTACTTCCAGCCTAGAGTAAAGTGGGGCTCAGGAGATAAGAGGGGCCTGCTCCTACCATGTGAATATTTGATGATGACATTAAAGAATTCCTGGGGGCGCCTGGGTAGCTCAGTTGGTTGGGCGACTGCCTTCGGCTCAGGTCATGACCCTAGAGACCCGGGATCGAGCCCCACATCGGGCTGCCTGCTCAGTGGGAGGCCTGCTTCTCCCTCTCTTACTCCCCCTGCTTGTGTTCCCTCTCTGTGTTTCTCTGTCAAATAAATAAAATCTTAAAAAAAAAAAAAGAATTCCTGGTCTTTTTGTTTGTTTGTTTTTTGGTGCACCAATGGTATTTGTGGCTATGTTTTCAAAGACTTACCTTTCAGAGATACATACTCAAGTATTTACAGATTGACTACATGATGCCCAAGATTTGCTTCAGAAAATTTTGTGTTGTGTATAGATGGAATAAAGACTGGAAACATTGGTGACTGCAGAAGTGTGGTGATGAATACATCGGAGTTGGGGGGACTTGGAGGAGGAAAGCTAACATTTTGTGTTTGAAATGTTCCACAGTGGAACAGTAAAAATAATGGGTGGGGAGGAAGGTGGCCTATTCCTGCTCTCTTCTTCCTACACACTGTCCGGAGCACATTGGCAACTGCAGAGCAAAAGACAGGGCCGGAGACGGGGGTTGGAACGGAGCAGGAACCAAAGGGAAGAGAGTCATCCTAAGGCCAGGTGCAGAGGGCACGGGCTTACCCTGTTGCGGGGTAGGGCCCAGCCACACACAGCACACTCCTGCGCAAGCAAGCGGCGTAGGAAGGCCCGGTCCTGGCTGTGCCTCACAGCTTCCACCACGTCCCCCAGCTCATAATTCCTGGGTGTCTCCTGCAACAGCGACAGTGCCAGCTCTGCCCGGCCCCAGCTGGGGAGTGTGTAGACTGCCAAAAGCCGCCTGACCAGACTCTGCAATGTGATTCAGGGGGAGAGGGAAGATGTGGGTGTCACACCTCAAGAATCCTACTCCTCAGCCTTTCCCCTGCTCCTCCAAGTGGATTCTCCTCCAGGTACCTGCTTATCCGGCCCATCCCAGGAAGGGGTGGAATCAGGGCCCTTGTCCCAGAGGCGCTGATGGAAGGGCTCCAGGCGCTGGCGTTGGAGCTCTGTCAGGGCCCGGGCCACATCACCACCATGTTGGAACAGTGCTTGAAGAGACCCCTCTTCAGGCTCAAAGCCCAGCAACCTGAGCTCCTGCACCTGAGAGTTGGGCATAGAGAGGAGCGAAGAGGGAAATGGCAGGCAAAAGAGAGTGTGAGAGGCTTGGAGATCCACAGTCCTCAACCTTGCCCCCACACCTGCCAGCACAGCTGGTACCTTCCTCCGCCGGGCCCGCACACACTCTTCCACAGCTTCGTCAACATTGCCGTGCCGATCCAGCCAGGCTTTCCGGGCCTCCTGACAGGAAAAGGCACCCAGCCCCGGGTCCTGCTGTCCAGCCAGTTCAGCCACCATCTCCAGCACATAGGGTAGCTCTGAGCGCAACCACTGCAGGGGCACCTCGGTGCCTGAGTACTGCAGAGCCGAGAAGACCTCCTCTGGACAGGCACCTGCAGCTTCCCCTTCCTAAGGCACAGTCCCATCCCGACAGATGGCACATCAAAAAGGGCACCCTCCACCCACTCTCCCTCCAAACCAAAATGCTGACAGTGGTTAGATGTATGGATCATGTGAGCAGTGCACGGTATGGTACTTGTCATGTGAGAAGTGTTCAGGAAGAGGCAGCTGGCACTAACAATGTCAAGTTTTACAAGAACTTGTATTCATCTATGGTGGCCTTTCCTTTTCCCAGCTAGCTCAACCCTACCTCCTCCAAGGCCTAAATGCTCACCCGGATCTTGGTCACTAGTTGAAGACCTTCTTCCCGCATCTTATCTTGGCGCTGCTTCTCAGGATCCCCACAGGAACTGGGCAGCGGGGCACTGAGGCGTCGGGGAGGCCCTGGCTCACGGAGTCGCTCTTCCAGAGAGCTAGCATGGGGCCGGGGTGCATGCTGTACTGGGATGGGGCTGCTGGTCCGGTTGCACATGGCACACACCCAGCCAGGGCCCGAGTTGCAGAAGGTACAGTGAATACAGTCCCAGACTGGAGTCTGGGCAGAGGAGAGCAAAGTATCCCCCTGCTGGGAAGGCAAAAAGAATTATCCGATTGAAAGCTGACTGAGACTCAAGATGGAAAGATAGGGAGCTGAGGGGAAGACAGAGGAAGTGAAGGAAACAGGAGATGAAGAAGTAGAGAATGGCCTGTGGTAACAGTTGCAAATAAAGAGCTGGGAAGGCAAGGAACAGGTTACCTGAAGGGGCTGCAGGCAAATGCCAGAATCCCGAGAATCCACCACCAAGCTAGGAGGCTGAGCCAGCCGAGGTCGCTCACAGATGGCACACAGCACAGCTGCTGCCTCATTCTCAAAGGTGCAGCTCTGGCAGGCCCAGCGACCCCGTGCAAGCTCACATTCTAGGCCCCCACCTCCTTGGGAACCCTCAATCCCCAGTCCCAACCCCTTACAGCCTCGAGGCCGATCACAGGCCACACAGAGCACCGCCCAAGATTCATTTAGCATGGCACAGGCAGCACAGTGCCAGGGCAGACGGGCATTTGTGGGATCAGGGGAAGCTTTCAGGGGAAGCACAAGAGAGCTGTCTCCCAGGGTCAGCACGGAAGTTGACTGGGTCCGTGACTGAGCTGAGGCAGGTAAGCTGTAACGAAAAAACAGAGGTCTGCTGAGGGGGCCCTGGTGCCTGGGTCCCTTATTCCCATGACATCCCTCCTTCTCTGCGGGATAACACACACCCTGTCCTTTGTACATGCTGTTCTATCTGGAACACTCCATACCCATAGCCTGTTTAACATTTAAGTATATCTTAAAGTTCATATCTTGCTGATAGATATCCCTAACGTGGGGTCTGACCCATACTAGGTGCTTAGAAATCCCACTGATTGGGGGCCTGAGTGGCTCAGTTGGTTAAGCATCCGCCTCTGGCTCAGGTCATGATCCCAGAGTCTTGGGATCAAGTCCTGAATTGGGCTCCCTGCTCCTCAGTGAGTCTGCCTCTCCCTCTGCCCCTCCTCCCACTGGTTCTCTCAATCTCTTTCTTTCTCTCTCAAATAAATAAATAAATAAAATCTTTAAAAAGAAAAGAAATCCTACTGATTGAGCAGATCCTTTAGGCTAGGTTCCTCCTCTTCCTATTTGCACAACATAATAATCTATCTTGCTGTGACTGATACTTGCTTGATAGGTATGTCTGTGACCTCCTGGAGGGCAATAACTGCCTGCTTGTCTTCTACGAAACAGTCTTTAGCAATAGAAACTGACATATAGTAGATACTAAAGTCACTGTAAGTTCTCTCAACTTCACTCCCACCCAGAAGATCTCTCACCTGGGGGTCAGGCGGGTGGCCTGGGGGGCCCCAGGCAAGGTCTGGCGGAGGTGATGGGCACGGGATGGGTGTCCATGGAATAGGCGATCACAAGCTGGGCACAAGGCCTGTTTACAAGTTGAACAGTGCAGTGTTCCTAGGGCAGAGCCACAGAGGAAGCAGGGACCAGGAGTGGAGCCTGGAGAACAGGAGAGAAAAAAATTGAGTATCTTTCTGGAAAAGACCAACTTATATCTGAATTTGCTGTGGGAGGGAACAAATCACAGACAACTGTTCAACCTATCCAGACCCAAGGAAATAAGTTTAATCTTATTTAAAAGGCCAAGAAGATAAACAGAGGAGGGCCCCGAATTTCCACCCATATGGTGTACGAGAAACCACCCCGTCCCTCATTACAGGATGAATAATACCTGAGGCAGAGGGTGTGGTGAGGGGGCCAGGAGCAATCTCTCTCAGTAAGGGGGCAAACTCTGATAGCTGGAGTATCTGAGAAAAAGGCAGGGCAAGGGTTTGGGGGCGCACAGTCGCACAGCCCCTGTCCCCTTTGGTCTTAGAGCCCCATCCCTACCTTCCTTACATCGTCCTCAACCTTGTCTTCCAGCAGCTGCTCCAGGGCTTGTTGTCTTGGGTGAGTGTTCTGAAAACAAATTAAGAAGTGTTTCCACCTGGAGTCCTAGGACAAGGCCCTCCCTCAAAGCCCCAGTCTCCCAACATCCACAGGAAGAACAGTATGGTGAGTTCCCAGGTTTCTATTGGGGCTATGCCCATGGTTCAGCAGCATGGTCCTCAGCCTGCCTTTGGGAGTGAGGCTGGGCTCCCCAGATCTGGTATTTAGGTCCTCAGGACTAGAGACACCTCAACATCTCACCTGTAACAGCAGGCTGAGCTCTGTCCGAAGCAGCAGGACTTCCAGTGTGACTATAGCTACTTGGTGCTCATTTGGCTCCTCCTGCCCCTCAGGAAAACTCAATCCATCTGGTTGCTCCTCTATGTAGCCATACAACCGCAGAACGTCCCGGCCCCCCTACCACACATTCAAACCAGTCACCACCCACGAGATCCCCTTCTCAAAAGGGCTGCACCCCTCCCCATTAAGAACAGCCTTTGGTCCTTTCTAACCAACCCCCCAGCCCAGCCCCTTCTCCCGTAAGGTACCCAGGGGCTTCACCTGCACAGCATCCACCGTACTGCGAAAAACAGGGTTGTTAAACTTGACCCCGCGCCAGTACCGGGGCCGCTGAGGGCTGAGGAGGTTGCGGCCATATTTCTCCAGGATGTTCAGGGCCGTGGACAAGGTGCTGAGGTAGTTTCGGGGCTGGGAGCAGTCAGAGAGCGGAGAGCTGTGAGCCCCGCCCTGGGCTCTGGTCCTCAGTCCCCCTCCCGAGCGGGGCCGGGCCTCACCTCCCCATGAGCATTGCAGCGGACCAGGCGTGAGGCGTCTAGCTGCAGGTAGCGGGCTGCTAGCGGCAGGGATGTGACCAATAGCGGCTGGAGCTGCTCCATGGAAAACACCTGCCCGGAATCCTTCCTCAGGGCGCTCACCAGCTCCTCACGGGCCGCCAGGAAGGCCCGCTCCTCCTCCCCCGGCATCCTGAGACAGGAGTCAGCCCCAGCCCCGTCGCCCGCCAGGACCCGGCGCAGGCTGTGCGCGGCTTGACCGCCACCTCTCTCGCCTGTTGTCCGGCTTCGCGGCCCTACTCGGTCGGCGAAGCCGCCCGAGGTCACTCAGGCCGCCGTCAGTCTTCGGGCCCCGGCCCCGCGCCAGGGTTAGCCGGGAGCAGGAAGTACTAGCAAAGAGGGCGGGATTCGCGACCCAGTTTCAGGGGAAGGGGAGGACTTTACGGCGGTGACAGGGTGGGGTCAGGAAACTAGGGGGGCGTGGCCAAAGAGGAAGCCCGGACCCAGCCAATTAGAAGGCCAAATGATCCCTGGCTCCTCCCCCCAGTCTGAGCCTTAAACAGCGAACTAACCCTCCTCCCCGCCTTTCCCTAGGCTTGTTCCGCCCCTTTCCGGATGGCCCTAGGAGCGGGATTACTCTATTTCTTTTAATGCCTTTTCTATTTAGATCACTCTGCCTTGCTCCGGTCCCCACCGCGGAAGTCCCACTCTTCCGGGATTCAGCTTTGGCCGGTCTGGACCTCAGTCAAGCGAGTCCTGCCCCTTCCTTAGCTTGTCTTGAAGGCAGGGCTCCTTCCCCGAGGGATCCCCCGAGACTGCTCCCTTCCATATTCCGCTAGTCCTTCTAAGCCCCC
Organism: Spilogale gracilis; assembly: GCA_004023965.1. Taxonomy (NCBI): domain Eukaryota; kingdom Metazoa; phylum Chordata; class Mammalia; order Carnivora; family Mephitidae; genus Spilogale; species Spilogale gracilis. The sequence continues at coordinate 33,923 of PITA01001041.1, read as the reverse complement.
AGCCCTCCCTCCCACTTCCACTCTAATCCCTCTCGGGCCTCCCTGCAGTCGAGCCTTCTAGGGGGAGTCTCGCCACTGAACACCCGCTTTCCACTCTCCTATCCCTCCCACCCCAACCTTGGACTTTCCCGGGACCGCCCAGACTCCTCCTTGGAAGCCCCGCCCCTTCTCCGAGGGACAGCCCCTGTTCGGTTGCCGCGGTCCTACTTTTATCCTAGCCCCACCCTTGGACAGCCCCTGGGCTTGCGACCGAGTCCGCCTCTACTTGTCGCAGCAAGCCGAGAATGACTGAGGGGCTGCCTGCGGTTTGCGGCCTGCCAGAGGGAGGGGGAAAAGAAGGAAGGGGGCGGGGCTGAGGAGGGTGGGCCTGGACGTGAGGAGTGAAAGCGAAAGGCCAGGCGGCGAGCGGGGAGACCTGAGATCTTGGAACTGGAGGAGCATGGCAAAGCCTTGTGGGGTGCGCCTGAGTGGGGAAGCCCGCAAACAGGTAATGGGGAATCGGGAGGCCACGAAAGGGTCGGCGAGCCCTCCTGGCCGGAGGCCAGGCAGGGTAGGTACTCCAGGAGATCAAGGCCATGCCAGAGAACTCCCCCAACCTCTCCTTAGTGCTTTCACTTCTGCCTGGGAATTCCCTGATTCCTGCCCTCTGGCCAGTCTCTTCACTGAGCCTGAGCTTCCAGGGAAATCTGGCCTGTGGCTGGAAAGGCCTGAGCCAAGTTGGAGGGCATCCCTTTGTGGGTGGGATCTCACTCTTGACAACTGAGACCCTTAACCTACATCCGGGTACTGCTCTCTGTGCAGGTGGATGTCTTCAGGCAAAATCTTTTCCAGGAGGTAAGTCTTCTAGATTCAAGCGTTTTGACATGAAATCTTAGACCAGTACTTGAGGGTTGCAGCCTCTCAGAGTGACTCGCCAAACCCACCCTGGGCCCTACTTCCCTTATCAAACCCTCATCCAAGGCTCGTAATTATTGAGCTCTCCCTTTAATTTGACTTCTCTTAATATTCTCTCTGCTTCTGCTGCTTCCTCTCCCCTCTTTTGGGTGGAGGGAAAAGCTGTGGCCCCAAAGTCCTAACCTTGTTTCTGCCTCTTCCCAGCTTGGGCAAGTCCCTTCACTTCTCCTGGCTTCAGTTTCCTTATTTGTAAGTGTTGGAGTCAATGATTTACAAGGGCTCTTCCAGTCCTTACCTCTCAGACACCTCTGGAGTGTCTTCTGAGATTCCCCACCCTTGCATTGTAACCCACAGGCAGAGGAGTTCCTCTACAGTTTCTTGCCACAGAAAATAATACACCTGAATCAGCTCTTGCAAGTGAGTAGTATGGGCCCCTCCCACCCCATCCCAAGGCCTTTCTCCTCTCCATCCACCCCCTTTAGCTAACGACTGGGCTCAGCATGCAGAGAACAGTTTGAGTGGTGGACTGGAAACATTAGGATGGTGTGAGGCCTGAGCCTAGGTAGAGGGTTGGATGGGCTGTGTGCAGGGAAGGCTGTGACTCAGAATGAGGGGAATAGCCTGAGCAGCCACTGACAGTGAGCTCTATGCAGGAGGACTCCCTCAATGTGGCTGACCTGACCTCTCTCCGGGCCCCACTGGATATCCCCATCCCAGACCCTCCACCCAAGGATGATGAGGTAAGGCACTTGGGGTGCAGGGTTCAGACTATAAACCAGGTGGAGATGGCCCTCCAACCTCCAAGACTTTTCTAAAGCTGCTGTCCCCCTTTTTACCTTAGATGGAAACAGATAAGCAGGAAAAGAAAGAAGGTAAGAGAAGAAGGGGTGGCTAGGGAAGAGGAAATGGCACATTGCCCGCTGGATGAGAAAAAGCCTGAATGCTCTTTTTTTTCACAGTTCCCAAGTGTGGCTTTCTCCCTGGAAATGAGAAGGTTCTCGCCCTCCTTGCCCTGGTTAAGCCAGAAGTCTGGACTCTCAAAGAAAAATGCATTCTGGTAAGCCTGGGAACTGGGAGAAAGAGAAAGGGAAGATAAGCCAGGCCCAGCCCTAATCTTCTTGGGAGATGCAAGTCCTTCATTCAAGGACTTATGCCTATTTCTGACATAGAAAACTTTCTCTGTGCTTTGGGTTTAGATACCTTGTGTTCTCATTTTGCTAGACCGCTGATTTCACTGGTATCCCTGTAATCACCCCCATAGTGTCAGAACCCATCTCTTACCAGGTACACAGTGCAGGTGTTATGCCATCATGAGTTGGTTTAAGAGCTTGGGCCCTGGAGACTGTTTGGGCTTAGATTCTGACTCTATCAGTTATTTTGCTGGTTACCTTAAGTAAGCTTCTTGCACACTTCGCAGCTCAGTTTTTTCATCTCTTGAGTGGGTACAGTAAGAATATGTGTCTTGAAAAACTGCTGTGAAGATTAAATGAGATATATGTGTAGCATAGTAGCTGGCACATAGTAAGTCCTCAATTAAATACAGCTATTATTACAAGTGGCAACAAAAGGAAAAACCCAGTAAGTTTGTTGAATGATTTGCACATGATCATAATTTAGGTGATCACATGGATCCAGCACCTGATCCCCAAGATTGAGGATGGAAATGACTTTGGGGTGGCAATCCAGGTAAGAACAGGGTGTATGAGGAGAGCAGGGAGAGGCGTGGTGAGTGAGAGATAGGAACTAGACATGACCTGGGAGGAGGAGAAGGAAGATGGTGGGTGAAGGAGGGAGGAGATGAAGTGTTTTTCTTGCCATCCATCTCTCTCTCTCTCTCTCTCTCTCTCTCTCTCTTTTAATCACAGGAGAAAGTGCTGGAGAGGGTAAATGCAGTCAAGACAAAAGTAGAAGCCTTCCAGACAACCATTTCCAAGTGAGGGCAGCCGGAGAGACAGCACGGGGGCGCTGCAGGACATTTCTTTGGGATTCCCACAGCTGGGTGGTCCCATCAGGACAAGGGGGGAGGGGGGTCTGTGGGAAGGGTCCAAGGAAGTATCTCTCTCTCCCTCTCTATCCCTTCCAATATTTATTCCCTTGCTTTCCACAGGTACTTCTCAGAACGCGGGGATGCTGTGGCCAAGGCCTCTAAGGAGACTCATGTAGTGAGTAGATAGTCACCAGGCTTTTAGCAGAGGCTGGCTGGGGGGTGGGGCAACGAAGAGGGGCTAGAGCTCTTCCCTCTCTGTTTTCTGACTTTCTCCGCTGTGTGGGAAATACTAAGCCAAGAGCATTGGCTAGAAAAGTTGATTTGGACTTCAAAAACCTTGACCCCTTTCTCGGCTTGATCCTGTGGGATTCCATTTCTTGGTGCTGAGAAGGGGCTCATCGTCAAGTTACCTAGTCCCTATGTGAGGAAACCAGATTAATGTCCCAGCCTCCCATGGGGCTGACTCAGCTTTGCCTCCCACATCCCAGATGGATTACCGGGCCCTGGTGCATGAGCGAGATGAGGCAGCCTATGGGGAGCTCAGGGCCATGGTGCTGGACCTGAGGGCCTTCTATGTGAGTACAGAATAAACCCCTATGGGAGGTTGAGGGGGGCAGGGGAGAAGCCAAGAACCTGACTGCCACCCTTCTGGCCTTCTTCCAGGCTGAGCTTTATCATATCATCAGCAGCAACCTAGAGAAAATTATCAACCCAAAGGGTGAAGAGAAGCCATCTATGTACTAGTCCAAGGCCACCATAATAATAATAATGATGATGATAATAATAAATGATCTATGCTTTGTGAGAATTACCTCTGGTGTGTGTCATTCATTCAGAAGGCATTTATTGAGTGTCACCTATGTCCAGACACTGAAAGTGAATGTGGTGGCAGGAAAGATAGGGGATGCCATGAGGCCAAAGATGAAGGGGAAACCCATCCTGTTCTTAAGTCACCTTAAAGAACAGGGTGGAAATTGTGACATGTCATGATAGCCATATCAATAGTCTGTATTTGGGAATTTCACAAGTTTATTTCAAACACGGGGTGGGGGAGGGGGCTCGTGAGTGCTTCCTGGAAGAAGTTGCATTTGCACAGACCCCTTTGAGGAATATCAGGCCTTGGACTGAAAGCTGAGCAAGGAGAAAGTTTTGGGGCTGAGATCAGGGAAAGAAGAAAGAATAGCACTCATCAGCTCAGTGCAAGTTGAGAGAGGGAATGAGGTTTCACTGGGAGAATTATGGGTGAATGGTGGGACTCCTTCTCAAGAGCTGGCAAGGGAAAAAACACTTCCAAAGCACTATGTTGAAGAACATTATGCGTTAGGACATTAAGGGAAGGATGTGTCTCTAAATTTTTTTGTCCTCTTTCCCTCTCCTTCAGCCAATTGCCGCCTTTATTTCTGCAGCGACTACATTAGGAAAACCAAAGGCCAGATATCCCGTAGTGGCAAAGGTAATACGGCTCATCGGTGACGGAGCTGGCCTAGAGTACAAATCCACTTATCCTGTAGTAGGAACAAGGCAGTCCGCTTCGCTCCCAGGTGCGAGCGAAGATCCAGCGCTGGATCTCTGGGACGCCCGAAGCGGGGCGCGCTCCACCTGCTGGCTGTGGTGTACCTGAGGGGGCGGGCGGCCCAGGTATCACACCAAGCCATCCTGCAATCCTGGGCCGAAGTCGAGTAACCTAACCAATCAGCGTGCGGGCAGTTCTCTTTAGTTTTCAGTTGTGGGTTCTTTCCAATTCGCGGAAGACAAAAGGCGGGGCAAGGTTTGGGCGCGGCCTATGATTGGGTAAAATGAGAACCTTTAAGCCTATCAAAGAGCACCACGTGGGCGGGACTCCAGGAGCCGGTACCGCTTGTTGCAGCGGGCGGGGAGTTCCCCTAGACCCGCGAGGATCTGCGGCCACCCACCCGGGGCGGGTGGGGGCGGGGCTCGGCGCTGCAGCGTGCAGTCCCGCCCGTCTGCGTTCTGGGCCAGGTGGGGGCCAGGCGCCCGGACCCAGGTCCCCAGGAGCCCGTAGGCTGCCTTTGAGCCGAGTCAGCGTCACTGCCGAATCTAAGTGAGGGGGCCGAGGGAAGGGCCAAAGAAGGCACCGGGGAGGGAGCTTCGCGGATGCGAGCTGGCGCCGCGCTCGCCATGGGGGAGGTGGAAATCTCGGCCCGGGCCTATGTGAAGATGTGTCTGCACGCCGCCCGGTACCCGCACGCCGCGGTCAACGGGCTGTTGCTGGCCCCCCTGCCGCGGTCGGGAGAATGTCTGTTTCTTACCGACTGTGTGCCCCTGTTCCACAGCCATCTGGCCCTGTCCGTCATGCTGGAAGTCGCCCTCAACCAGGTGCCGCCGCTGGACGCCCACAGACCACCGCGAAATCCCCTAACACCCCTAGCCCAAGCCCATCCCCGGCCTTTTGGCAGCAGTGCGCACCTATAGGGCGGGCGTCACCATTGAGTTTCTGATGGCCCCTTTCCCATGGCAGGTGGATGTGTGGGGCGCGCAGGCCGGTCTGGTAGTGGCTGGGTACTATCATGCCAATGCAGCCCTGGACGACCAGAGGTGAGTGGAGTAGCCAGAGGCAGAAGACTAAGGGTTATGGGATGGGGGATCAAGAGGACTCTTGGTCATTCCTTCCATCTGTCCTTCATCAAATGCTTAGGAGCAGGAACTATATCCACCAGGCACTAGGCTGGGTTAGGCAATATAAAGAAATATGAAGGAGCTCCCTGGAGGAGCTGTGGTGGGGGTAGGGAAGATAGCTGTGTATCAATAACAAGCTGACACGGGGCTTTAAGTGAGGTGACCCCTGCCAAGTGCTGAAAGAACACAGAGGAAGCCCAACCAGCAACTTTGAAGGAAAAAAAAAAAAAAAGAAATTTCCTTATATAGAGAAAAAGTTATCTACTTACATATTAATCATGCATCTGGATCAAATTATGCAGTTTTGCAATTTGCTTTTTTCTCCTCACTTAGTAAATATCTGCCATCTTTTTATCTCTACACCAAGATTTACCTTATCCTAGCAGCTATGTAGTATGAGTATGGATGTACCATGATTTATTTAATTCCTTAAACATTGAGATTGTTTCACATTCCTTGTTAATACAGACACTGGCCGATTATTACAGTAAATTCCTTATGACTGGAATTTCTGGGTCAGCATATGTATAATATACTGCTTAAATTTGGGTGGTTTTGCCAAATCACCCTCCCAAAAGACCACCTTTGATCTCCACCTTGACCAGCATTCTAAGCACCTGTTCTCCACTGCCCTCAAGTATTAAGCAGTTGTGTACAAAGCTTCAAGCAGGCCTGCTACAGGGAAAGGCCACCACTGTGCCATCATCTAGGAGACCAGGGAGATCCAGCTCAGATGGATAGGCCCTACCCATGGTCAGCTCCTCACTCCTCTGATCTTTCCTTTACACAGTGCTGGACCCCTGGCCTTGAAAATCGCTGGGCAGATTGCAGAATTCTTCCCTGGTGCAGTCCTTATTATGGTGAGGTTTGGGTTTCAGGGTGGGGAGTTGGTGAGAAAGTAGGAAAGGGGATCCTTGAAACCTTCACCAGCCCTTCCTTGTCTGCACAGTTGGATAATCAGAAACTGGTATCTCAGCCTCACGTGCCCCCTGTCATCGTCCTGGAAAACCATGGTCTCCGCTGGGTCCCCAAGGACAAGAACTTGTGAGTGCCCTACTTCCTCCACCTCTTCATGGAAGCCCACAGTTCCAGGGCCTCCTCTGTCCTTGATCTTGCCCCCAGGGGTCCTTCTCTAGATGTTAACCTCTGTCAAGTGTCTGACCCCACTGCCTGCTGAGTGTGACTTCCACAGGGGTTATGATTTCAGAGTGATGTGGAGGGACTGGGAAGAGTCACGGCAGATGGTGGGAGCACTACTGGAGGGCCAGGCCCACCAGCACCTTGTGGACTTTGACTGCCACCTTGATGACATCCGGCAGGACTGGACCAACCAGCAGCTGAACACCCAAATCACCCAGTGGGTGGGTCCCACCAATGGAAAGACCTGAGCCCGGGGGGGGGGGGGGGG
>PITA01001041.1:0-26897 GCA_004023965.1 Spilogale gracilis | reverse complement strand
GGAGACTCTCAATAGATCATTCCTTTTGTTTCTCCCCTGGGCTTCTTGAGCTTCTCGAAGTTCTTCAAGATGATGTCATATAACACAGCCTATAGGGCCAGAGAGGAGTCAGGGTCAGCCGCAGGTCCCCAGTAGCTCCTGTGCCCTATTTCTAGCCTTATGGAGAGGCTAAGCTCTGTGACCCTTCACCCCCAGCCTGCAAGGTCAGGGAGTAGGTGGCCTGGGAAAGCTGCCTCTGTGCCAACGCTCCCCCAACCCATGCTTCCTCACATAAGCGTTGCGGATCTCCATGACCATCAACCGGATGTCCCGGTACTCTGCCTCATCCAGCTCGTGCACCAGCTGCCGATAATCACCCTATGGGAGACCTGGGTCAGGCCTGATTTCACATGTGTCCTTCTCCCACCACGCACCCTAATTTGGGCCTCACCTACCACGTGGGGCTGCTTGGCTGCTTTGGTCACAGCATCACCCCGTTCAGAGAAATACCTGTAGGAAGTAGAAGGCTATGGAATGGGAGAAGGAAAGGAAAGCCCAGGCCTCTGTCCAAGGCAAAGGCAGAATGTGCAGGTAGGAGCAAGTGGGCAGTCACTCACTTGGAGATTTGAGTGTGGAAGCCCTCCAGCTTGGTGTGAAGGGTGGTCATCAGCTCAAACACCTTCTCCTGGGGAAAGAATGCAAGTGGGAAAGTGGAAAGCAGCAGGGACTGGAGCAGTAAGGAGGGCAGAGGAGTGGGGTAGAACTCTCACCTGGACAGCCACTCCAAAATTGTTCCCATCCTCGATCCGAGGTATCTGCAGCTGTAACCAGGTAGTGACCTAGGAGGGGGAAAGGCATCAAAGTCACATCAGCTTCCAACCTAATTCCCAGGTTCCTGTCCTCTACTTCCCTGTCCACGGTTGGGGGAGGTATACCAAGCCTGTCCTAAGTGCCAAGGCCTACAATTCTGGCTTCATTTGTTGTGCTCCCTCCTGCTAAGACCTGGCCTGTGCTAAGCCCTACCTGGCAAACACCAAGGATGGCAAAGGGTTAGATCTGAAGCCTGGGAGTGGGAGTGGGTGGGCTCACCAGGTTGAGCTGCTCAATGACATCCTTGATTTCAGGCTTTAGACGCTGAAGGAGGACCACGATCTTCTCATTGCAGTTCACTGGGCCACAGGGAGGACCTAGGCAGTGGGCAATAGGTCAGTCACCAGGCCAGGACTATGTGAGAGCAGGGAAGAGAAATCCCCAGGGAAGAGCTCCTGGGAGGTGAGACTCAAGTCCCTTCATGGTGGTACCTTTGTCTTCATCTTCCCCTTTCTTTTCATCTTTGTCTTCCTTCTGCAGGGAGAGAGGGACTCTTGGGAATCAGGCCTAAGGTTGATTTTTCCCATGGTTGGGTCCCTCCCCCCAGTGCTTCCCGTCTTGCCTCCTGCTGTTTCTTCCGTTCCTCTTTTTCTTTCTCCTTCACTGGATCAGGCACTGGGATGTCCAATGGGGCCTTCAAATTGCTCAGATTGGCTTCATTGAGAGCCGGCTCCTGGTGGAGGGTGGGAGAAGGGCTGGAGGCAAGGGTATCCCTCTCACCTCGTTCTCATGGTTCCCCAGACTCCCCCTTTAACCCATACTCTCTAGCTTTCTGCTGCCCCCAGTACCTTTAAAAATGCATCCAACTCAGAAATCTTCTTGGGGAAGTAGCTCCCCAGCAGGTTCTCTGTCTGTGTGTGAGGATGGGGTGGGGGAAGATGGGGGTCAGAATCAAATGTTCTTCCCAGCAGTGAAGCAGGGCTGACACTGCCCAGCAAAGAAGGGTTGAGCAGTGGGAGTTAGATAGGGGTGGGGTGCTGATGGGGAAGGTCTTACCTTGGTACACAGGTCTTCACGGAACACATCCACCTGTGGGACACAGTCAGCCCTTCACACACCTGGCTTTATGGCCAGTTCATTTGAGGACCGTACCCTTAGGGTTGTGTAGGGCCTGACCTGGGGAAGGGTGGAATGCATCCCATTGGGCTGGGGAGGGTGAAGTGGATTCCCCTGGGGCTGGATGTGGGGGATGAGAACATTCCTGGCAGTGAAGGAGGAATGGTCCAAGTGAGAACAGATCCCTCGGGTCTCCTGGGCTGTACAAGGAGGGGTGTAAGAGCCTCTGAAACTGGGGCAGGGACGGCCTACCCTGTGGAGTGGGCCGGGAGCCCTCCTGTGAGAAAGGCCGTGAAGTGGCAGGGCAGCTCCCGCACCCTGTCTGTGTGTGGCCCGGGGCCCCGCGCCAGCGGACTTCCCCTTCACGCCAGCTCTCCGCTTCACCGCACCCCGCTGAACCTCGACCGCCTGGCCTCTCACTGCAGGCGGACTTCGCCTGTCTCCCTGGCCAGGGCGCAGGTGCTCCTGGCACCGAGGCTCACGTGGGCTCGGATCGACCGCGACCCCGACTAGCAACCGGGGCTGGGGGGCGGGTCACGGACGCCCGCAGCCATTCAGAGCCACGCCTCCCTAATGAGCCCCTCCTCGAATTCGCAGCGCTCACCTTGGCTTGGGCTTCTGGCTGGACCCTGAGCGTGGCCATTGCCGGGGCGGGGGGGCCTAACGCCGCACTAGAAGCTGAGGGTGCACCGGGAAGGGAAAGCGAAAGCAGCGCTCGCCACCCGCACCGCCTTCCTGGGTAGCGGGGGAGCGGAGGTACTGGAGGGGGCGGGGCCAGCCCCGGAGAGGAGCCGAGGAGGACGACAGCCGCGGCCGGGCTCCCCCTGGAGGCCAAGAGGAGCGCTGCCACGCCTCCTCCACCTGGCGGCACGCCCCAGTCCGCCTCCGCCTGCCCGCCCTGCTGCCAAAGCCCAACCTCTCCATCCCCGCTTCCTTATTTTCCGCCTTCCGTCTCCCCGCCTACTGCCCTACCCCTCACCAAATACGCTTCTTTTCACTCCTCGCCTCCCCACGCACGCAAGCCCGCCTCCCCGCCTCCTGGAGTCCATAGGTCGGCCACCCCGCCAGTGCCCGCCTCTCATCTCCCTGCCTGTCCCTGTTCGGCCTGGGACAGTGGTAAGCTTTATCTGGCGCTCTTCCATATTTTCCGGACGCCCTTCCCTACGCCTTGCTCCACAGGCATCATCTGGCCCGTGCGGTGACATTCAGACACTGTCACCACTCCAACTCAGGCCCCGGTCAGTTCCCTTCCGACCCTTGCTGTGGACTACACCCCACCCCCTATACTCTCCACACAGACTTCTTTTTGGCTTAAAGCTCTTTCTCACTTTCCTGTTGACCTTAGAATGAAAGCTAAAGGGCTTTCCTTGCCTGGCCTGTCTGGCCCCTTTTCTCCTGCAACTTCACTTTAAGCTGCTTTCCCCCTTTCCTTACACTTGCAAATAGCTGGGCCTTCCGTTGTTGCTTAAACCCCTTGTGTCAGGTGTCACATTCATTCCTGTCGCACGTCCTTTGACCTTACCAATCCCTTTGCCTGACACACCCTTTCCCTGCATCGGGTTGTCTGTCATTAGGTTCTCAGCTCAAATGTCGCCTCTCCAGAGAGAGCTCTCTCCATCATCCTTTATAAACGTCCCTGCCAAGTCTATTACAAATCAGTCTGCTTTGGTACATTCATAGCACTGAAGCTCTCTGATATTAGCCAGTTTCTTTTGGGCAGGGGGCTGGGACTAGTGTGGTTTAGACCTGGGATTGGCAAACTTTTTCTGTAAAAGGCCAGATGTAAATATTTTAGGCTCTTGTGGGCCATAATGTGTCTGTAATTAACTACTGAACTCTGCTAGTAGAGCAGGTAAACAGCTATACCTAAATGAATTAGCAGGGCCAGGTTCCAATAAAACTTTATCTGTGGGCACTGGAATTTGAATTCTGTATAATTTTCACATACTATGATATATTATTATTGTTTTTTTTTTCAGTCATTAAAAATGTAAAAACCTTTCCTAACTCTTAGGCCATACAAAATCTGGCCACAGGAGGGCTATAGTTTCTGGTCCTCGGTTTAGAGCACAGACAATGGACCCTTATTGCCTGGGTTCAGAGTCTCTTAACCTCTGTAGGTTAACAGAGTCCCTTAAGCCTCAGTTTTCATAACTGTACAATAGAAATGCTACCAAACCCACCTGATAGTGTTGTTGTTACGAGGGCTTAACTGTCTTATAGTAAGAGCTTAGAGACACTTAGAACTCTGTCTGACCCATAGTGAGCACAAAAGAAGTGTTTGCTGTTATTTGTGACCTTATCATCTGCCTCCACATCAAGCCTGAGAAAGCAGAAACCTTGTCTTTCTTATTCACAAGGCATGGAACTATGCTTGGCTCAATAAACAGCTGTTAAGTAAATGTAAAGTAAAAAGGCCCTGAAGGAAGGTGGAAGGGGGCAGTGAAAGAGGCAGAAAAAAACTCAATCAACAAGGGTGGAGAGAAGCACGTGCTCAGCCGGAGTACTGCCCCTACCTACAGGTCCTCTTACCGGCTCTAGCATTGCCATTCCTTAACGTCCAAGCCCCTCCAGAGAGCTTCAGGTCTTTGAGGACAGGGAGACTTTTAACAACCACAGGAGGGATGGAGAGCAAGCATAAGGACATTCAAGGTCGCTAACGGCAAGGAAAGGCTGAGGAGCTCGGGAGAGACTACCTGACTCCCTTTCTAACCTTTCCCACCCTTTCTGAGACCTCCCAGCCAAAGGATGAGCACAGCCCAAGCGAGGCCTGATTTGCCTTTATTTCTTTCAGTTGTGCTTGCGGCTGGAGTGGGGCCGAGGGAAGAGCCCGTGGCCGGGGCTCCCTGGAGACCAGGGTTGATGATACCAGCTGCCATAGGTAAGGTACCAGGCAAAAGTGCCCACTGCGGCACCCACCACCTTGTGGGTGTACTGGTGGAAATAGATGACGGTACAGAGCAGCAAGAAGTTCCAAAGGCCCAGCAGTAGCACGTTGAGCAGGAAGACGAGGCGAAGGGGGGCCCCGGCTGGCAGCCCATGGGCCAGATACTTGGCGAACACTGCCGCTTCCTCGGCCATGAGCAGGCAGCAGAAGGTGAGCAGGAAGGTATGGGAGGAGACCGTGTAGCCCCGCCACTGGTGGCCAGCTGCTAGGCAGCTGCGGCGGTCGGGAAGCTCGTGGAGCAGCAGGCCCTGGGGCAGAGGCTCGAAGCAGGAACCGGTTAGGTCCTCGATGAGCAGGAAGGCCCGGCCGGCCCCCCGCCACACTGCAGCCCCCACCACCAGTCGGCTCAGGTGCCGGGCAGTCACTGCCACACGCCGTGTAGCCAGGAACACAACCAGCAGCACAAAGCCCCCGAGGAAGGTGCACGTCCAGCCCCATGCCGAATTCACAAACTTTCTGTGGGCAAAGAAGAAGGGAGGCTAGCTACAGAAACCCACCCCACTGCCCCATCTTCCACCCCATCTGTGTTCCCATCAATGCTCTGTCCCCTACCCTACTTATCAGCACTAGTTGTTTCCTGCCCCTTCCTCCCTATCAGCTTAAACTCGGCCTGCTCCTTAGAGGCCCATTCAGCCTTCTAGGAGCCATATTTCCTCTTCAGCCCAGTTCCTGATTTTCCCTGGACCCCACCACTCTGTTCCCCTTCCCCTCCTCCCAATTTCTCCTGAACCTCCTAGCCTATTTTTAGCGTCCAGACTGGCAGGAGGACAGAAGCGTGGAGGAGGAAGCTGGGATCCCAGAGTGTAGGGAGCCGGTGCCCATAGCCTCCAGACTCACATGTTGAAGAAGTTGCCGTGGCTGGCGAAGATAGTCCGGGGGTTGACATGGAACTGCAGAAGGGGCCCAAAGATGACCACTGCTGCCAGCCAGGCATGGTAGAGGCGCCGTAAGCAGGGGCTGCCCAGGAGGCGGGCGGCCTGTTCGCTTCCAAAGTACAACAAGGCAGAGGCCACCCAGAGCAGCACCTTGACCAGGCAGCCCAGCACGGCCCGGATTCGGGCCCCGGCCCCCCGCCCTGCCCCCACCGCCGGCCCCCGCTCCATGATCCCTCCCCTCCCCACTAACCGCTTGCTCTGCTGGGCAGTGAGGAGGGGCTGATGGGGCCCCCCCTGGACAAGGACAGGCAGTGACAGGTGTGGCAGACACAGGGCAGAGCCCTCTTGGCAGCTGGCAGGCGGGGGAAGAGGGGCGGGGGGCAGTAAGAGGCCAGGGCGGAGGGCTGCTCGGTCAGCAGGGTCCTAGCTTTGGCTGTGTGTCCTGACAGTGGCCTGTGTCTTTTCCTGTTAGCCCTGTGTCCCCAGCTCCAACCATGTTCTGGTTCATGTCGGAGGGCCAGGCCTGCTGTTCAGTGTTTGTCCACAGCCTGCCTGGGTCTGTCCGTCGGTCTGGTTGGCTAGTCACCTCACCTCACCCCACCCCAATCTGACCATGTGTGCTCCGCCAGGAAATCAGGTGTCTAGAAGAGTCAAAAGAGCCAAACCTTGGAAATCATTAAAAAAAAAAAAAAAATCCGTGCCTGCCTCATCATCAGTGTGATCCAGCCCCTCTCCTAAATCCTGAGCACAAGATGGCTGTGCATGGCACCATGTCCAAGTCAGACCGGCGTGGGGATGGGGAGGCCCACACCAGCAGGGATACCATCTTAGGTGCACCATGACCCTAGGGCTTAACCTAGCCCCTGTCTGGTGTGAGGGACTCTGAGTGGCTAGTCTGGCCCTATGTAAACCATGGCGGTTATGCAATGCACAGGACATCAGATCTAAGATAGGACTATTCTTTGGAATGGAATCATGACCGCCAACAGATGAACTTCAAGGGCCCCATGGAAGGTGTACTATATGAGATGGTGGTGGCCTGGGCTGGACTTTCGGGACCCCAAAGATTAGGCTTACTGCCACGTGATAGGGATGGGGGTGGGAGAGACCCTACAAGGAAAATCCCTAGCTTGGAGCCCATCAAAGGCTTAGGTTGTATCTCCAATGGGTTACCCAGGGTCCTAAGTCCCACCCTGGCCTCCCTGCCTGACCCCTGGGGCTGAGGCCCCAAGGCGGAGAGCGACCTACCCAAGGGATGTCCCTGTTAAAATTTAACAACTGTTCTGAGATCTTTTTTTGGCATCCTGCCTCATTCCTCAGAACTGGTGGTGGGATTTCAGAGTACAGTGGAGGCCCACAAAGTAGTGAAAGGAATGAGCAAGTGCACCTGGGTTCTGAACTGTGTGACTTTGGGAAAATCAACTAGGTTCTCAATACTCACATCCATAAAGATGGAGTCATCAATCAGATTCCTTCCAGATCCTAAAGCCCATACCTCAACATAGTTCCTGTTGATAGACCCTAACAGGAAGACCTATAGAACCCCTCACACATTTTTTTAAGATATTATTTATTAATTTGACAGAAACACAGCTAGAGAGGGAACACAAGCAGGGGGAGTGAGAGAGGGAGAACTTCCTGCTGAGCAGGGAGTCCGATGCAGGGCTTGATCCGGGGACTCCAGGATCATGACCCAAGCTGAAGGCAGATGCCTAATGATTGAGTCACCCAGGTAGCTCCCCACCCTCCCATTTTTGACAAAAATAAAATAAAATAAAATAAGATTTTATTCCTTTATTTGAGAGAAAGAGAGAGCATGAGTGGGGGGAAGGAGCAGAAGGAGGGGGAGAAGCAGACTCCCAGCTGAGCAGGCTGGATCCCAGGAACCTAGGATCATGACCTGAGCCAAATGCAGGCGCTCAACTGACTCAGGTGCCCACCAAAATTTTTCATTGTAATTTTAAATAGTTTCACAGGACATAATTTCCAATGTGCATGCTCTCTCTCTCTCTCTCTCTCTCTATTCTTTTAAATATACCCAATGGATCTAAACACTACAGTGATTATATATCTTACCATTTTCCATTTAAAAAACATGTGAGAAGATCTTAATAGTTAGAAGTTGTATTTCCATCAGACTTCCCCCACAAAAGTTATCCTAGCAAGGGCGCCTGGGTGGCTCAGAGGGTTAAGCCTCTGCCTTCGGCTCAGGTCATGATCTCAAGGTCCTGGGATTGAGTTCCGCATCAGGCTCTCCGCTTGGTGGGGAGCCTGCTTCTCCCCTCTTTCTCTGCCTGCTTCTCTGCCTATTTGTGATCTATTTCTCTGTCAAATAAATAAATAAAATCTTACTTAAAAAAGTTATCCTAGCATGTTTTTATGCTTGAACGTTTCATTGATCGTACTTCTCTGCCAAAAAAATGTATATAATTTGAAACTTAATTTTTTAAAAATAATTTACCCATTTATCTTAGAGATAGATCAAGCACACAAGCAGGGGGTAAAGGGACAGGGAGATAATCCCAAGCAGGCTCCGCGGGAGATCACAACCTGAGCCCAAACCAGGAGTTGGCCACTTAATTGACTGAGCCACCCAGGTGCCCTTGAAACTTAAGTTTTTGAGTACTTCCTGTGATCACAAGACCCTAGAAGTTAAAACATCTTTTCCTCTGGATATAGTTCTCATAATAATTGTTAGTAGTACAAAATGTATTAGCATAGTGAAGATCTCACACACTGTGATAATATTAAACTCAAATTGTATTGGAAATGTATCTCTTAATGAGAAGAATGGATAGTCCTTGGGACCTTGATTAAAGGAGATTTTGAGGGATGCCTAGCTGACTCAGTGAGTTTACTGCCTTCGGCGCTGGTCATGATCCCAGGGTCCTGGGAGCAAGTCCTACATCGGGCTCCCTGCTCAGAGGGGAGCCTGCTTCTCCCCTACCTGCAGCTCCCTCTTCTTGTGCTCTCTTTCTCTCTCCCTCTGACGAATAAATAAATAAAAATCTTTAAGAAAGCTAATGGAGGCTTTGAGGCTACTACTAATTTTAATTTGCTTCTAATTTTGGTGCCCTGGAGGTAATAGAGGTTCTGGGTGAGATGGCTGGCATCTCTGGGTTGAAGTGGCAGAAGGAGAACAAGGCAGGCCAGCGGGAAGGGAGACTGACATGATAGTTTCACATGAGGCAGAGCAGTTAGAGGAAAAAGAACACATGTAGACCGGGTAGCTGGACAAGCTATTCTTTTAAAAAAACTACCTGTTTTGCTGTGCAAGAGGCATCCCTTTTATCCCTGGCTGTGTCTTTGAGAAGCCCTGCAGGTGTGCATTCTGGTTTGAAAACTGTGTTAGGGATAATGAAATGTCATGGTGACCCATCGATCAGGGCTAGATATGAAGCCCAACCAACTCCCCTACAGACCACACCACGGGTGGCTGGCGCATGCTGCCATTTCCTCACCTGTACAAAGCATGGCCGTGAGGGTGGAGGAGCTCCTGGGTGTGAAGCCTCCAGATGGGGCCCCGCATCAGTGCCCACCAGGTTCTCTCTGGCTGTGGGCTACCTCTTCTCACAGACCAGACCAGCCCCAAGACCAGCCCCAGAACAAAGCTGCTGTGGGTGTTCCAGACTCTCACCTAAACTGTGCTTGCTTCCCGCTATCTCAATGTCCACTTGCTGCAAGTTTCTGAGTTCAGTGAGAGAGCTGTCTGGTACAGGCTCAGTTAACAAATGATTTTGGTATTTCTCTTCGTCTTGGAGGCATCAAAGGGGTATTTTTTTTCCCCACAGAGAACCATATCTGAAGACTCTGTCAAAACTATTTTCTTGAAGTGAGGGGATAAAAGACCTCAAGTAGGAAAAAGAGAGAGACAGACAGACACTGATTCCGGTTCCCGCAGAGAATTTATTGAGGGAGCCAAAGCCAGTGAGAGGACGAAGGAGTCCTACTTCAACATCCCTCCTTGAAACTGCTGGTCTCCAGCATGATGGAACAGTCTGGGAAGGGAGGGCCTGCCCTGTGTGGGGCCACATGGAGTCTCTCACACCACAGCCTGTCCCACCCCAAGATCCAGACAGAGAGGGAGAAAACATAATTCCCACCCCAGGAGGGTGCTGAGGACACACCTTACTCATCCCACCCTCCCCAAGAATGCTAAAGCTCTAGCCTTCAGAACCTCTGAAAGAATAGCCACAACGCCTGGCCTTCTGACTGGCCAGTCTAATTCTCAACACGAAGGCCAGGGCAATGTGCCCGGCTGACAGCTCAGTTCAGACCTGACCAGGCATCTACTCTAGGAGCTAACACTTAACATCCAAACATGATTAAAAACACTGGGCACAGTTCTCCTGCTGACAAGGGCCATACCTCAGATAATGGCAGTCCTGCTGGACTCTGGCCAGAGATAGAGAATCAAGCCACCTGGGTGTGAGCACATGAAGAGACCACTCTGCCCCTCAGGAAGGACCTTCCAGGGCTCGGCGAAGGTCCCAAAGCTGGGGCTTGTGTGTCTCCTCATCCAATGCCAGTGATTCCCCAAAGATCTCCCAGAAGGGAGAAAGGCAGGAAGAAGCAGAGAACTTGTCAGAGGCTCACCCGTGGACAGGGCTGGAGATCAGGTCTACTGGGGTGAGGAAAAGGCTGTGGAGGGGTGGGGCACTGGGGCAGGGGCACTGGGAGGTTCCTCAGCCTCTGGCAGGTCATCCTGGAAGTACTCAGCTTGGCGGTACTGCCACAGACGCAGGTTCCCATCCCACTGTGGGCAGAAGGCGACAAGTAGTCAGGGGTGCTGCTTCGCCTGGGTCCAGGTCCCAGACATGCACTGGTTCCCCTGCCTCCCCCACCGACCCCTGCAACCTCACCGAACTGCTGACGATCTTTTCCTCAAAGGGGTGCCAACTGACGTCACGCACACAGGCCTTGTGGTTGGTCAGTTTCTTCACGATGTGGCCACTGAGGAGGTCGTACACTGCCCAGGGAAGGCCAGAGTGGAGAAGGGGCAGCAAGAGGACCTTCCCCAAGCACTCCTCATGGTTCCTGAGCCAGACTGCTTACCTGCCTCTCAGGCAACTTCCCTGTTTTTGCAGGGGAGCAAAGCCCATACCAGAGGATGCTCTAATTCCTCTGTTTCTGTTCCCTTTATCCCTACTTCGGGTTGAGTGTGTGGTCTAGCAGAGCTTGGGTATCTTTCCCCAGCCTTTAGCTAAACATCACAGGGTCTACAGTTAAGAAAACAAATCTGTTGGGGCACCTGGGTGGCTCAGTCGTTAAGCATCTGCCTTTGGCTCAGGTCATGATCCCGGAGTCCCGGGATCGAGCCCTGAATCAGGCTCCCTGCTTGATGGGAAGCCTGCTTCTTCCTCTCTCATTGTCTCTGCTTGTGTTCCCTCTCTAGCTGTATTTCTGTCAAATAAATAAAATCTTTACCAAAAAAAAAGGAAAGAAAGAAAGAAAACACAGTGTGGCTTTAAAGCTCTCTATAGTAGTTTTCGAAGAAAGCCACAGAACCTGGAAGGCACAGCAGAAGTGAACAACTGGCTGTGTGCACAGAGGCCCAAACCTGCTCTTCCTCATCTGGACAAGGGTGCATCTTTCTCTCTCTCCACGTGGGGCTCTATCTGGATGCCCTAGGTATGGCACCAGCCAAGGCTCCTTATGGTTGGAGGTGTGTGTCTTTCTGTACACGCTTCCTGCTTTAGCAGCTGCACATCCTTTACTCAGAGCTGCTGTCCTTTTGTCCCTGTCCCCCTCTACCTTTCATCTGCCATCTCTTTCTTTCCTTGACTGGCTACAAAACAGACCTGAATATATTTCTGGCAAACTACTATATTTACTGACTAAAATCCTAGGTTCCCTTTCTTAATTCAAAATGCTGATGAATACAAGGTTTTCTATTTCTCTGTTGAAGCCTACTTTGCTCCAAGCTCAATTAAGTGTCACTTGTAGTCACCACTGGGATTTTTAAGGTAGTCACTGGTGGTTAGAGGTGAAATGCTAGAGAAATATTTGTGCCTCTTCCAAGGGCCCCTGTTCTGACACAATCCTTACCGACCACTTTGCCGGTGGAGCAGCCGCTGTAGATGAACCGCTGACCGGTGCTATGGGTGGGGGAGAATCGGCAGCGGATGAGGGTGTGAAGCACCCCGTGGCCCCGATAGGTCATCAAGGAGCTGTCCCCTGGGAGCTTCAGTTTCCGCCAGGCTGGGTAGTGATGCACAGAGAGCCCTAAGTTAGGGAGCCTGGACCCTCCTTTACCATAACTCCCGAGCAAAGACTGGTGCTCACCGACCACCGCCTTTTCAGTTCCCAGTGGGTGGCTCTTTCCCCACCTTACATTCCCCAAGATGGCTCTGCTGGTTGTGAAGATACTAAAACATTTTTGTCTTTGTTGGTTCTGAGTGATCCCTAGCGCCCAGCCCTGGGAACCCCCAACTCTCCCCACCGTTTGACAAATGAAGAGTTAGCATCTGCTGAGGGGACATGAGGGGAGAGCCCCAGGCTACAGTCACACCCACTGCGCCCACACTGGGCCTTACCAGGGGTCACCCATTTGAACTGCCACCCCTGACTCTTTACTCTCCAGATCTCAGGTTCCACCTTCTCCACTCACCTTTTTTGGGCACCTGCTGCCAGCGGTAGTCCCAGTTTTGCTGTGTGGCAGCCTGCCGCGAGGCCTCCATGCCTTCCCGACTAGAAAAGCGTCGGATGTCCCAGAGCTTGATGGTCTGGTCTTTGGAGTTGGAAATGAGATAGCGGGCATCACCCTGTGAATTCCGAGGTGGATAGCCAGGTGTCAGAGAACACTGGTGTCTGTCTGTCTCGTTCTGCTTCTCCAGGTAAGGGGTAAGAATGCCAGCCTTTTGACCTAGCTTGCCTCTTTCATCCAGCAAGCTCGCCCCTGGTTTTCTACCATAGAATCCACCCCCCCCCCCAGATAGGTTTCCCCTTCTTTCCCCAGGGCACTGGCTGGGCCTCCTGGTCTATCCTGGATTAATCGTCTTTCCTTCTACAGAAAGCCCTGCCCTGCTCCTTGAGGCCTGGTGAATACAGAAGGATCTCGTATTTCTTGGCTTAAGCCCCTTCCCTAAACTCCAGCCCTTGCAAACCTGAACTAATAGGGAGCTTGGGGGTTCCCACGCCTGGCCCCCTTGACAGGCTCCTAGACAACTGTAACCAAGCCATGCTGGTCTGCTTCCCTGCGCACCTTGCTGTCAATGAAGGTGATGCCATCCTGGTGTCCAGCCAGGGCACCCACAGGCTTGGGGTCATCCTCCCGCATGGTGCGTCGATCCCACACTTTGCAGATGGCATCATCGCCCCCAGAGAACAGGATCTGGGAGCTTATGTCAGCAAAGGCCACTGCATTCACATCATCCTCATGGGACTCAATCTAGGGAAGCAAGAAGCCAGAATACCTAGGACCTCTTTTTCTAGGTCTTCTCCTAGGCCACCAACAAGGAGGCAGAGGCTCTAAGTCTCAGGAGCAATACCTGAAGGGTGCGCCGGTTCTGTTCTCGATCAAAGACATAGAGGCAGCCATCATTGGCCCTGAAAAGGAAGGGATGAAGGGGAGCCTGGAGCCGGAACTGAGGGGACCAGTGTGACGTACACTCCGGAGAGTCCCTGTCGCAAAGTCCTGCTGAGGGCCAAGCCCTGGTCTCTTTTTACACAGGAGGTGGGAGAAAAGTTAGCTATGTTGGCAAGGAGGTTTGAGACCTTCCATCTTATGCTGGGAAGACAGCAAGCAAGAGGTGAAGTAGCTCGTAAATGCTGACCTTGGGAAAGGGCTGGCTGTGCTCCGTAGCTGCCCAGAGAGCAGTGTCCACGACAGGCTCTGTGGGAGCAGAGCCGGTCTGCGGGAGAACTCCTAGGTCACGGATCGAGGGCTATATCTCCTACCATACTCACCCTCCTAGCAC
The DNA here is from genome assembly GCA_004023965.1 of Spilogale gracilis. Classification (NCBI taxonomy): domain Eukaryota; kingdom Metazoa; phylum Chordata; class Mammalia; order Carnivora; family Mephitidae; genus Spilogale; species Spilogale gracilis. The sequence continues at coordinate 13,251 of PITA01001041.1, read as the reverse complement.
TTCCCGTCCATCTGAGGAGACAGCAATAGAAAAGACTGCAAAGCGACGCTCGTCTGGTCTAAAAAGAGCAAAGGAGGAGCTGGGTTAAGTGGACCTCCCTCAGCCTCTGTGACTCCACATAGACTTGGACAAGGTTTGTTAAGGCGTACTTCTGAGGGGAAAAAGAAGTCCTACCAACACATCCCAGAATGTGGATCATCTCCATGAGAACCCCAAAATAATCGTGCAACCATCCATTTTACCCTGGTCCTTTGGCTGACAAGGATGGGTGCTTCCCTCCCAGGAATCCACTAGACACTTGCAACCAGTGTATTTTTCCCTTTAAGCAAGAGTTCCAGTTCTAGAGGTCTGCTCCTCCAAGAGCCTTTCTTGAGAAGTTTCTGATGAGTCTGTCCAAAGGAGGGAGGGAAGCTAGTACCTTAGGTCCAGGGCAGTGTGTGTGTCTCCCTCCCCGTAGATATTGCAGATATGAACTAAGAGAGGCAAGAGAAACAAGAAATCTTTCAGGGCTAGGGGAAGGAGGGTGGAAGTGAAGCTAAGCAGGAGACAGAACAAAGGGCAAGGGTGTTGGACCCTGGGAGTGATCTTCCCGGGACAAGGTGCAGAGTCCTGGCAGAGAGGACATGGGCATTTGGAGACCTTGGGTCACGGGCTGGAGAGCCAGTGGAAGTCTGGGGCATACTCACTGTAATCAGACCAGCTGGAGTATAGGAAGTGGTTCCCATCAGGGGTGAAGGCCACATCCAGGACACTCCAGCCTACGTCCCGGGCCTTGATGCTCTTGAATTTATGAAAGCGGCCATAACGGCAGTCATACAGTCGAATCGTCTGGTCTGGGTAAGTGGGGATCAGGGAGAATTAGGGAACCCCCTCCTTGCAGCCTCTCTAGATCTGATCTCGCTTCCTCTCTAAGTCTTCGAGTCTTCCCTTGATCATGGGAAACTTGTTCTGACTAAGCATCCCTAACCTGGGGTCTGAGTGTCCTAGTTCTGGGGCTTCCTAGCCTCAGTCAGGGGGTATATTCCTTGTTCCAGGGCACTTCATAGGACAAGGGTCTGGTACCTTGGCAAGCAGACATGAAGATCTGACCATCTTTGCTGTAGATGCCACAGAAAGCCTTCTGAGAGTAGGTATCAGTGAAGCCCAGATCGTTGGGCAAGAAGCTGGGAAAGCAGAGGGAAAATGAAGGTAAAGGGAGATGAGGATGAGGATGGTCCCGGTTAGCAGAATCCTAACAGAGCTGGGTATGAGTGCAAGGGCAGGCTTCCCTTTTGGCTTGGGGTACGATCCCTTCTCTTCCATTCATTCAATCATCCTCTCAATTTCTACACTTTTCCAGTTTGTTTCCTCTCAAGCTTCGACCCCATTCGACCTAACTTCAATATCCCTGAGGATCCTCTAACACCTGTCCCTTCAAAGTTTAGGGTTTAAGACCTATCTGGCCCTTAGAGTCTCTCCACCAAGCCCCATACTCACTGAGACATCATTCGAGACCGCTCTCCAAGGGAGAAGCTTCCCCGGTGGCAGAGGCCCCGTTCTCTCTAAAGGAAGGGATTGGGGAATATTGCTAGCAGAAACAGAGGGCCACTTCAGTCGCACCAAGCCCCCTCCTCCAAAGATATTGTTCCTGCTACAGAAATGGACACCACACACACTAGTAAGTCCCACCAAACTTCAATGCAGGCTGGCTAAGCACTCTCCAGCTCTAGCACGTAAGGCTTCCTTGAAGGTTTACTTCCCTCTCCTCTGGGGTAGGCAGAGCTTCTGGCCACCTCGAGAGGCCTGCTGCCAGACTGGTTGGATGTGGAGAGGCCTACCTGGTGCAGCATCTGAGGAAAGCTGTGGTCTTGGGCTGCCCGCCTAAGCCCCAGCCGCCCTGTAGCCAATTCCACTTGGGTCTTGATCTCATTGCACTCCAGCTCCCGGGTGTCAGGGGTTGCATCCACTGTGAGTACCAAGGAGAAGTTCCACCCTAGGTCTTCCAGCCCCAGAACTGTGCTCCAGCCCACCTGATGCAGCTGAAGATACTGGGGCTGCAAAGACTCCCTCATTCCCTGAGTTATCTTATCTTTCAACTTCACCTACTGTTCTTACCAAAAAAACCCAAAACACAGAAAAACAAAAAAAGGGCTTTTTAATGAAAGTCTTCCAATTTAGGGTTTCATTCGGCCTTTCCTCTTACCAGGTGGGTTGTACCGGTCCCCGAGACGACCATCCCAGGCACTGTCATGCTCTTCCTCCGAGTCCGAGAGGGCCTGGATGAGTTGTAAATTTGCAGCACCGCCACCCTGCACCAACCTCACTTGGCCTCTGTGGAGGGATGCCCATGATGAAAGGAAGGGTCCCTTCCCCAAAGCAACCAAATTCAGAGTCAATGGCTATTCAGCTCTTAGACCACCTGCTACTCAAACCCTCATACTGTCCCCATTTTGAAGTTTGCGGCTGATTAGACTTTGGCTGTTCTTTTCAGTCTCCTAAAAGACATGGTAGGAAACAAATCTTCATGCTTACAGCAGGAGTAGAGAACCCCAACATTACATAGAGGTTGACAGACCTACTCAGCAGATTTCCTAGAGAGCTAAAAATTCTGAGAGCATTTCCTCCTGAGCCTCTGCCTGAGGAGTCCAGCATAGAACACAGTATTCTGAAGGGATTCCCAGGCTTGTTTTCTCCCCAAGGAGCCACAGCTAAGAAAGAAGCCAAGTGCCACACCTTTCCAGTCAATTACCAGTGGTGGTCACTTTCCTCAAAGCATTCTTTCCTCAAGAACAGGATTAGAGTTAGGTTAATTTAAACTTGTTTTTCAAGTAAATCCACATGGTCTCATATCACATGTCAGTAACCTCTCCAAAGCTCAACACCCACCTCCCCAGTTCTTTTTTTTACCCCTCACCATCATGCCTTTTCCATCAGGGTAATTTTTTTTTTTTTTTTTTTTTTTTAGTTACTTGGGAAATAGATTACACTTCTGTGGCCTTAGCTAGAGAGGCCCCCCTGAACAGTCCCCTCAAACACAAAAGTGAATTGTTGTCGTGACCTTCCCTAATTAAGAATTACTCTCACTGGGTATTGAGCTGAGTGCCATGAGTGTCCAGAAGGGAAGTTCAAACAGAACAGCTGGTCTGGGCTAATCCCATTCCCTATCCTCTGTAACTTCCCTGCCTGGAGTTAGGATCAAGGGACTGTGGTGGTCCCTGGTGGGGACACATCGGAGGGCAAGTTACCTGCGGAGGAGATAGGCCAGTACCTGGGCCAGATCCACATCTTCATCCTCCTCTTCTTCTTCCTCGCTCCTACGAAGGCTAGCCCCTCTTCGGGGCAAGCCCTCGGAGGGGTCTCCGGACCCAGTTCCTGCACTGCTGCTGTTCCGTGATCCCATCTTCTGGTCACAGCATCATGAGGTCCTGTGCAGGGACTCCTCCTGTCACTTCCTTGGGTTTGGTAAAAGCAAAGCCTGCTCTAGAAACACCAGGGGCTCCTGAGATAGAGCGGTAGCTATCTCTAGGAGTGCGACCCTTCTTAGGAACGAAATCCCTTCTCTGTAGCCTGTGACAACTCCCAAGGCTTCAGGAACACAAACCTTCCCCAATCCTGTGAAGCAAAAAAAAATCAGAGTGAAGCCTAGGGGACTACCCTAGCTCACCAATGAGAATCTTTTGAAGAGGAATTTCTCAGTTTTCTACCTCAAACTCACCTATCAAAGTCCCTGGAGGGGTGGGTGGGTGAATTCCCAGGTAACCTCTCTGGCCGACCAATCAAAATCCCTCGCGGAAGAAAGCGCCTCATTAGCTTATCTTAACTAACCAATCAAAAGCCTTAGGGCTCTGAGACCCCCGACGCCCCCCTTACCGACCAATCAGAGCACTTCTTTACGAAGGCCGGCAGCAGCGACAACCAATGAGGTTAGAATTCGGCCTACACCCTTTTCTTTCTCGCCCCACGCCCACGTGGTGTGCCGGGGGTGTGTACGCCAAGTGGGGGAAGTAGGGAGGAAGCCGAGAAGGCCCTCCCACTGAAGCCGGCGGTTGCTGCCCCGCGCGAGACCACCCACCAGCCAGGAGCGGTCGCAGGACCCGCAGCGGCGCGAGGCCTTGTTTACACCGACGGAGGCCGCAGCGCAGGCCAACAGCTCCTCCGTCACGCACCTCCTTCGTCATGCATCTCCCGGCTTCCCGGCCGGAGGACTGCGGACGTCACGCGTTGCCCCTGAAGGCCCCGCCCCCTTGGCCCGCTAACTGGACAGCTGAGCACAGTGATTGACAGATGGGCGGGAGAAAGTGCGTGAGGGATGGGAGGGGAGGAGAAAGCGCGCGACCGAGGAAGGGCGGTTGCTCCCCGTTGGGAGGAGTAAGTGGGGAGCCGGCTGCTTCCTAAATCAGAGACACCGGAACTACGTTTAATGGGTGAGGGGCGGAGCTTACGAAAGAAACTGGTGGTTCGCTACCTGGAGGTGTCTTTACCAAAGGATACCAATTGCTGTCGGCCCCTCAAATTCTTTTGGCTTCGCAATTTCCAGATCTCTAAGGGCCTCTTTTTCTCCTTACCCTCCCGCCCCCCGGCTTCAGCCTTCCTTTTTTCTGGCTGCGGCTTCTGTCCTGCGCTAAGGGGTCACCGGTGCCTCTGGGGTGTATTCACGTCAGATAGGGATCCAGTCCTCCACACCCTCCCTTCCGGGTTTAGCTTCCGGAAACCTTGTTCTGTAGGGATTGCCCTTTCTAGACCACCCCTTAGCTGCTTTGGCAACTTTTCACATGACTCTTGGATTCCCTCTACGGTCTTTGCAGACGCTCCCTAATACTCGCAGGGGCTTTTGGGGCCTTTCCGGTTCCGTCTGTTGTCCTTAACGCCCCTCCGCTCTCCGGGATATGCAGACCTTCGCTAGACCCTCTTCCGCGGTCCTCTCAGCTCCCGGCCCCTGATCCCGGGAGTGCACGAGTGCGGCCTCCTACCCCTCCTCCGGGTTTATGAATAACTTGCTGAGTCCGAGGCCGGGACGTGCCGCGTCTCGGAATCCTCTTCTAGGCTGGAGGTCGGGTGGGTCCAAGCTGCACTTCAGCGCCTCCAGTCCACACTCTGAAGTGGTACGAGCTCTCCCAGGGACCCCCTGAATTCAGGGATGGGTGTGAGGGCTCCTAGTTCCCCTGGGCCCTCCTGCCACTCACTCTCCTTGCGAGGGCGAGGGTGTGGTCAGACCCGGGCGCCGGATGGTGAGCCGAGATTATCGTCTTTGGTCACTAGACCCTGCTTCATATGGGCGTGCGGTCTGTCCAGGGCTTTACGCTTAGAAGGGCCCCGTACTTGGTTTAATGTACTTCCTATCGCCGGCTGAAATTTTTAATATTTGAACCAGTACCCAGCATTTTCATCTTGCTCTAGACTCTTCTAATTATGTAGTCGGTTCAGCCGGTCACCCACCACTTATGGTCAGGTAATTTACTGTCAGTTTCCCTGTGACATTTACTGAGACCTTAGGATTCTTTGGTTTCTGAGTTATCCAGCCTGGACAATCTGAAATCATTAAAACAAAATCTTTCCCTCCTGTTTGCCTTTAAATACAGTTCTTCAAGTCTTATAGATTCTTTAGCTAAGTAGTTGAAATCGTTTTCACCGTCACCACCCATAATCAAATTTTCATTACATCTTGCCTCTCCTAGTTGATGTGCCCAAATATTTTTCTCCAGTAGCACTTAGTTCTTAACCTACAAGTGGTTCGCTATTGTTTGTTTCAAATACAAACTTCCAAACCTATTTTGCTTTTTATTAGCCTCATTTTATGTTACTTCTGCCAAGCAAATACGCCCATAAATTCTGTGCTCTTTCCACCTTTGCACCTTCCCTGGAGAGTTTATCCGGGGGAAACTTTGTGTCTATCAGTGGACTCCCTCATGACCAGTGGTACCACTTCCAGGAATCTAGCTGGGACCTATATGCTAAATCTAGCCTTAAGATTTATGTTCAACATAGCAATTAGTGATAATAGTAAAACACTGGAAACAAATAGGCCCAATATACTACAGTATGGGAGGATATTGGTTAAATAAATTACCGTCTGTATGGTAGACACAGACATACCATCAGAATAATGCAGTCTTCTATGTTTATGCCATGGAAATTGTGCAAGTTTCATCAGTAGGTTTTTATTTTACTATTTTTATTTATTTGTTATTATTATTTTTAAAAGGTTTTATTTATTCATTTGACAGAGGGAGAGGGATCACAAGTAGGCAGAGAGGCAGGTAAAGAGAGAGGAGGAAGCAGGCTCCCTGCCGAGCAGAGAGCCAGATGCAGCCTCGATTTCAGGACTCTGAGATCATGACCTGAGCTGAAAGCAGAGGCTTTAATCTACTGAGCCACCCAGGCACCCCTATTTTATTATTTTTTAAAGATTTTATTCATTTGACAGAAACACAACTAGAGATGGAACACAAGCAGGGGGAGAGAGAGGGAGAAGCAGGCCTTCCCTTGAGCAGGGAGCCGGTGCGATGAGATGTGGGGAGCCCATGGAAAGCAGAGGCTTAATGACTGAGCCACCCAGGCACACTCATCCGTGGGTTTATAAAGAAAGTGGTGGTCAGTTCTGGTGGCATTTTGTGATGGATGCAAAAATAATATGGTTTCAATTCCCCATTAAAAAGTTCTAAAAGTATCCAAGTTCATTATATCATTAAACAAGTAATAAAATGGGGAAAGCCTTGCACGAACTAATGACAAAGGTATAGCATGAACAAAGCATCAAATATACAAAGGTATAGCATGGACAAAATTAATATATTTTGAGCACTTTGAGTTCCACAAAAAAGAAACAAAAACTTCCATTACACTCATCTCCTAAATAATGCATTTCATTCTTTTTTTTTTTTAAAGATTTTATTTATTTATTTGACAGAGAGAGAGAGAGAGATCACAAGTAGGCAGAGAGGCAGGAGGAAGCAGGCTCCCCGCTGAGCAGAGAGCCCGACGCGGGCCTCGATCCCAGGACCCTGGGATCATGACCTGAGCCAAAGGCAGAGGCTTTAACCCACTGAGCCACCCAGGCGCCCACATTTCATTCTTTTTAAAAAATATATTGCATTTTTTTTTTAACTTTTTTTTTTAAGAATTTTTTTTTTAGGGGCACCTGGGTGGCTCAGTTGGCTGAGCGACTGCCTTCGGCTGAGATCATGATCCCGGATCAGGATCGAGCCCCACATCGGGCTCCCCACTCGGCGGGAAGCCTGCTTCTCCCTCTCTCACTCCCCCTGCTTGTGTTCGCTCTGGCTGTGTTTCTCTCTGTCAAATAAATAAAATCTTAAAAAAAAAATTAAAAAAAAAAGAATGTTTTAAAAAAGATTTTATTTGACAGAAACACAGCGAGAGAAGTAACACAAGCAGGGGGAGTGAGAGAGGGAGAAGCAGGCTTCCTGCCAAGCAGGGAGTCCAATGCAGGGCTCAATCCTGGGTCTCCGGGACCATGACCTGAGCTGAAGGCAGTCGCTTAACCAACTGAGCCACCCAGGCGCCCCTTAACTTTTTTTAAAAAAAAGATTTTATTTATTTATTTGACAGAAAGCGAGATCACAAGTAGGCAGAGAGGCAGGCAGAGAGAGCGGAGCAGAGAGCCTGACGTGGGCCTTGATCCCTGGACCCTGGGGTCATGACCTGAGCTGAAGGCAGAGGCTTTAACCTACTGAGCCCCCCAGGCGCCCAAAAATATAATGCATTTAAAAAAATATTTTATTTGACAGAGACACAGCGAGAGAGGGAACACAAGCAGGAGGAGTGGGTGAAGGAGAAGCAGGCTTCCTGCTGAGCAGGGAGCCTGATGTGGAACTCAGTCCCAGGACCCTGAGATCATGACCTGAGCCAAAGGCAGACGCTTAACAACTGAGCCACCCAGGCACCCAATAATGCATTTCTTGATTACCTCTTTTCTTTTTTTCTTAGCCTCCTCTCCTCCTTAGCAGTTAAAAATCCAGTTTAAAACTGAAATAGACAATCAGACCTTTGAAATATAGAATTTGTATATTATTGAATAAAACATTAAAAGTCATGGCGAGTATTTTTAAAAATCTGAAATTTTATGACCTAAATGTGTCTTAACATTAAGTCAAATGCTAAAGAATATAGGATTTTATCTCTGGATCCATTGATTTTTGTATGTAAAAGATTTTTAAGCTTAAGAACTTGATTGTCACTGTGCCTTATAATACTTTTTATTTTTTAAAGATTTTATTTGAGAGAGTGAGGGAGACAGAGTGTACAGGAGCAGGGGCAGAGGCAGAGGGTGAGGGAGAAGCCAACTCCCCCACTGAGCAGAGCTCAGATCTCAGGACCCTTTGGGATCGTGACTTGAGCCACCTAGGCGCCCCTATAATCCTTTTTAAATGTATATGCGCATTTATATCTCAGGATATACTATGTGTTCCATTGAAAGAAAATAGCATTTCTTTTAAAATAATTATAATCAAGTCATTTTGAGAAACTATTGACCTTTGACCTTTCCTGTCATGATTTTGAAATTCGGCCTGTTACTTGGTGACATTTTATAAAGTGCTTTTCATTTGGGCAGCTTCTGCTTTTCCCAGTTACGCCTGAAGCCACTTAAAGCCACAGATGGCTTTTCTACCTTTTGCACCCATATTAAGACCTGTTCTAGTGATCACTAAGTAAATGTCAGCGAGTTGACTTGCTCTCTGACATGCCTCTGGCTGTTTCCTGTTCATTAGTATCCCCACTAGAGGGCCGGCTAGGCTAGAGAGGAGAAGAGAGCACTTTTTTTTTTTTTTTTTTTCCTTTTCTGGCTAACCTTGTCCTCCCTCTTCCCTATCCCACCTCTCAGCCTGGCGACTGTACAAAGGTCCTGGGGACACGTGTCCGGTTCTGGGCTACATAAGGGAAAGTTCTGTCTTCCGAAGTGACTGATGACAGGTGTTTATACGTTATCTTTTTGTAGCACACTGTAAAAGGAAAGGGGGAAGTATGCTAATTTACCCAGGACTTAAAATCTGTTGACTATAAAGCAACTGAGTAATTATGGGATTTCTAATACTCTCATGGCGTGTGTCTTTGAGAATCAGAATTATTTTGTGTGGCAGATAGGAGGTACAGATGTGATACATAAGTTAAAACCCTTTAGCCAGGAATTTGAATGGGAGCTATTGGTATGAACTTTTGAAGTTATTTACTATCCCTACCCATTAAAAAGATCTAGAAACAATGGACCAATCCTTAGCAATGTATACTCCTACCACTTAGATCTTAAAATACCATTTCCCATGGAAAGCAACCAGAGTTTGAAGAAATGGCTGATTCCAGGTCTGGGGCAGGAAATACACAAGATAAATCTGGAGCAACTTATCTTATCAGACAGCAAGAAGCCAGCAAACGCTATCAGGGTAATGCCAAAAGGGACTCAGGAACCAAGTTCTCACGACCAAAGTTGGGACAATTTGAGCATTAAAAGAATATAATAAACATTAAGGATGTTTAAATCCATGAGTTCATAGTGGGTTGTGTGTGTGTGTGTAAGTAATTTTTCATCCTTTGCAGGATAGGAAACCAAATTATATTGAAAATGGTAAATATAGTAAAAGAATCCATTATCTTGCTGTTTTTTATTTATTTATTTATTTATTTTTACAAAGATTTTATTTATTTGACAGAGAGAAACACAGCCAGAGAGAGAACACAAGCAGGGGGAATGAGAGAGGGAGAAGCAGGCTTCCCGCCGAGCAGGGAGCCTGATGTGGGACTCGATCCCCGGTCTCCAGGATCATGACCTGAGCCGAAGGCAGTCGCCTAACCAACTGAGCCACCCAGGCGCCCCATGTTTTTTTTTTTTAAGATTTTATTTATTTAACAGAAACACAGCTAGAGAGGGAACACAAGCAGGGAGAGTGAGAGAGGGAGAAGCAGGCTTCCTGCTGAGCAGGGAGCCCAATGTGGGGCTCGATCCTGGGTCTGCAGGATCACGACCTGAGCCAAAGGCAGTCGCTTAATCAACTGAGCCACCCAGGTGCCCCATCTTGCTGTTTTTTAGTAAACTGTACCTAGGGTAATGAACAAAATGAAGCAATGTCTTTTTTTTTTTTTAATTTTATGTATTCATTTGAGAGACAGAGAGAGAGCATGCACACAGGAGCAGAGGGGAGAGGAGCCCTCGGACCTGGAGATCATGACTGAACTGGTGGCAAACACTTAACCACCTGAGCCACCAAGGCACCCCTGAACAGAAGTCTTTTTGTAAAACTATTCCAACTATTGTAAGAGTGTGGATATGGCTGTTTTGAAATCCCTAGTAAATTAATGAATCTAGGCATTAAGTATCTAGGTCTGGATGCTTCAATCATTAAATTGAGGGAAAAGAAAGGAATGGAGAGGTAACACGTAGACTGAAAGAGACTTCAAAAGAATAGGAGATTTTTTAAAAATATTTTATTTATTTGACAGAGAGAAACACAGCCAGAGAGGGAACACAAGCAGGGGGAGTGAGAGAGGGAGAAGCAGGCTTCCTGCCGAGCAGGGAGCCCGATGTGGGACTCGATCCCGGAGATCCGGGATCATGACCTGAGCCAAAGGCAGTCGCTTAACCAACTGAGCCACCCAGGTGCCCCAGCATAGGAGATTCTTAAAAATGGGCAAAGCTTACCATAATGGCCAAAGAGCCATATCTGGGTGATAAAACTACAAAAATGCAATTAAATGCTTATCATGCACCATAGTATCCATTTATGCCAGGTAGGTCGGGCTGTGATGAAGATGAAGAACATGGCGGGGAGGTGGGGGAGCTTCGGGTGTCTGCAAAGTTCGGTTTCTTCCTCTGGGTGATGGCTTAAAGGATAATCACTTTCTGTTTATTAAACTAGACTTTTGTTTTTTCATGGTTTTCTGTACCTGTGATTTATTTAAATAAAAAGGTTAGGGATGCTTGGTTGGCTCTAAACAGTATGCAGCTTTTGGTTTTTTTTTAAGAATTTGTCAGAGAGCACAAGCGGGGGAGCAGGCAGAAGGAGAAGCAGACTCCCTGCTAAGCAAGGAGCCCAAAGCAGAACTCCATCCCAGGACCCTGGGATCATGACCTGAGCTAAAGGCAGACGCCCAACTGACGGAGCCACCTAGATGTCCCAGAGTACGTAATGCTTCATCTCAGGGTTGTGAGTTCAAGCCCCACATTGGGTGCAGAAATTACTTAAATAACTTAAAAATGAAATAAAATCAAAAGGTTAAACTCTATTTTATCATGTGTCTGCAGCTGCAGAGTATGCAGCCCAATTTTATTCTAATCATCAAAATCATTTTCAAGGCTCATACCTTCACATCACTGAGCATTTGGATACCAGTTTTGGATACCAGCATTTGAACCCCAGTTCCCTGCCTTTTTCCCAGAGGAACTTATTTCCGAACTCATTTTTTTCTCCCTTACATTTTTTAAATATTATTTTCCTCTTAATCTCTTGAGTCAGGAATGTACGATACAAGCTTATAGGGCCTCCTCTAATCAATATAGAGTGGAAAGTTGACAGCAGTTAACATACAGTCAACAGTTACTCCTGCCCGGCATAGTTGTGAGTGCCTGGTTTCACTGACGCTTTTAATCTTTCTAACAACACTGATGTGGAGGCACACCCCCATTTTACAGATTGATACTCAGAGGCACCCTGGGCCTGATGTTACTGTGCGCCTAACATCTGTGTTATGCTGCCTCTGATCCCCTTCTCACTTAATCACATGCTGTTCCTGAAGTGGATGACCTGGCTATGTACTTTTAGGTGTGACAGACTGCACTGCTAATTGTGTTTTAGCACTTGATCCACGCTGACCTCAGATTCTTTTCTGCCCACACCTTGTAGCTGGTTATTGGCTGTTCTCTTTGAAACACTTGCTGTTTCCTCCTCCAGTGTTTTCTTTTGAGTCAGTTCCCAGTAATTCCATCTTTGACAGAGAGAGATCACAAGTAGGCTGAGAGAGGAAGCAGGATCCCTGCCAAACAGAGAGCCCGATGTGGGCCTTGATCCTAGGACCCTGAGATCATAACCTGAGCCGAAGGCAGAGGCTTTAACCCACTGAGCCACCCAGGCGCCCAGTAATTCCATCTTACTTGTTCAAGTTTATTCTCATTTTCTGGGTACAGACTTCCATCTTACTGACCTTGGTTTATACATTCACTCAGCCTGATTCAGATCAGAGGTGAGGCTTTTCCTCAGCCGATGCTCCTGATTTATGGAGCCTCATTGCTCTCTTTGTGGTTTCCCTCTAAAGCTGATTTCTGAGGATTTAGGCCAAGGCCTTGCCACTTAAACTATGATCCCTGGACTGGCAGTATCAGCATCAATTAGGAGCTTGTAAGAGAAACAGAATCTTCTGGCCACTCCAGACTTGCTGAAGGAAGATATTATCCAGATTGCCAGGTTATTCGTATGCACTGTGAAGTTTGAGAAGCATGGAAGAGGGGACATCTGGAGTCCCTACAGTTCTGCCGTTCTATCCTGCTATGAGAGGTGTCTGCAGTCACTATTTACCCTTGGCTCTATTGTTTGCTCTGTGGACTTGGGCAATTACTTGACCTCCTTGTGCCTTTGTTTCTTCATCTGTAATATGGCATTTGCTTCAAAGCGTTGTTTTGTAACCTGCTCAAAACAGTACCTGGCACACAGAAGGCACTCTTTTAAAAGTATTAGCTGTCTTAATATTGAATAAGCTTTCACGGATGCTTTGAGAGTCCCAATTTCAGGTTAGGCAGGAGGAAGAACAGGTTTGACAACTGACAATGGCATCACTTCATTGGGGAATGGGGTTCTAGAGGGTTCTGTGTCTCCGAGTGGGAGATCAGGAATTTTAGGCCTGGAAGCTTTACTGAGTGGCTCACAGAGGCCCCCATCTTTTTAAGACCTCGAGACACGGAATTGGTGCACCCTCTCCCAGAAATTCCTACTTCTATGGGCCCAGTGGCAGAGCTGCCTGGGAGTGAGATCCTGGCAACCATCAGGCTGTGCCAGGCCAGCCTGCACTGGGGCGCTGGCTGCCTGGAAGGCTGCAGGAAGAAGACTGTGAAATTGGTGTTAAAAGCCCATGAAGGGACGCCTGGGTGGCTCAGTTGGTTAAGCGACTGCCTTCGGCTCAGGTCATGATCCCGGAGACCCGGGATCGAGTCCCACATCGGGCTCCCTGCTCGGCGGGAAGCCTGCTTCTCCCTCTCTCACTCCCCCTACTTGTGTTCCCTCTCTCGCTGTGTTTCTCGCTGTCAAATAAATAAAATCTTTAAAAAAAAAAAAA